>LBNU01033622.1:135145-155579 GCA_014162995.1 Artemisia annua
TTTTTTTTTTTTTTTTTTTTTTTTTTTTTTTTTTTTTTTTTTTTTTTTTTTTTTTTTTTTTTTTCTTCTCTCTTTCTGTCTCTCCACAAAACATTTGAAAAAATATATAACGCGTTTAGATGATGTTTGTATTTTTCTTAATTTTGAACAAAGGAATTGAGGGTTTTGGGTTACAAAGGAAAACAAAGAGACAATCAAAGTTTGTTTTGTAATTTTCCTTATTAAGTTAGGAAATAGAAGATTTTTGTTTTGTAGAGAGTTTTATGAAATTAAAACGATTTGAACGTAATTTCTGTTTTCTTTATTTTATACAAATTATTTTGTAAAAAACATGAGTGTTTTCCTTTAACTAAACGCATCCTAAACATGTGATGGTATACACACATTTCACTTTTTTTTTGTACCAGAACTTTTGGTCCCCCAATGTTGCATTTCATTTTAAATCATATGTTGTGTTACATCTCAAAAGCTTGCCCATACCTTTATTGTACTTGATGCATTAACACCATTGCCTTAGACATATCTCGAGTTATCGACATATGCACGCATATGATATTTGTATGATCTTAATCGGGCCCAATCTGCCTCTCAACTAGTCACCTTGCAACGTCGTTAGCAAGCGGTCTTAGTCGGGTCTAAAGCTACTATTGGATTTTGACTGCTCATTCTACAACACCGTTAACCAAATGCCAAATAGTCAATAGTTGTGACATGACGATAAACATCAACTAGCAAATAAAATCCAAAGAGAGGGAGACAAGTGACGGACCCATACATGTCTTTAGAGTTTAGATGGCTCTACTAGGGGATACATTGCAACCAAATGATAGTTGTTGCGTATAATTTTCAGTTTTGTTTTAGGTTCATATGTTGTTGTCGAGTTCCATTTCCCTATTCGTAAATATCTACCCTGAGTTCTATATATCAATGCAAGTTGAAAGTTGTACATATATTTCTACTTTGATGGTTTCTTGTATTAGCATATGATTTGAATTGGTGGTGTGTTTTATGTTGTTTGTCTATTTGTACGTAAATACTTGTGGGGGTCTCGGCCTTCACCAGTCATGACTAGCAGCCTAGGGCAAGTAGTCACTATTAATGCAAGTTCAAACCATGGTTGATCTTAGGATCTTACGATTTTACGATACTGCAAGCAAAAATGATCCGAATCTTACATAGGATCTTTGAAAGCTTAAGATCTTATAGGATCCCGATCATGACCAAAGGACCTTAAGATCTAATCCGATCCGATCCTTCTTTTCTCGTATAACAAACTAGAAAACTGCAAATTTCTCGATTATTTTTTGTAGAATTTAAAAAACAACATTTTAATCTTATTAAACATTTCATAATCATAATTTAGGACAACATTTCAATGAAACATTCATATAATTTTGTGTTTATGATATATAATAATTTGTAAATTTGTATAATATTACAAAAACTATTAAGAAAATGACATTATAGTAGGATCTTAAGATCTCAATCCAATCTTACGATCACGATCTTGCAAAGATAAAAACGATCCTAGTTAGGATCCCGATCTTGAAAACCTTGGTTCAAACACTACTCGAGCTTCCACATTGCGTTTATTTATTTATTTAGTCTTTTACTCTTTTAGCTTCTATTTGTGATTTTATTTTTATAAAAATTGGAGGAAGATGCTTGGTTCATGACGTAATAATTTGACTTGTTGATTTCTCGTGCGTTGCGATCGGAATATATGAGTATTATCCGCAAAATTCGTACACAAGTATAAATAGTAATATTAGACAAAAATGAAAGAGTCAAGAGTAAAAATATGGAGCAATTATAATTTATAAAAACTTCAAACATTAAAGCAAAGAGCAGACAAAGATGTAGAGTAAAAATAAAAGGGAAAATTGCAAAAAATGTCCCTAAACTTTCGCGATTTTGTGAAAGTTGTCCTCATGCAAGATTTTTAGCAAAAAGTGTCCCTGAGCAGGTTTCCTTAGGCAAAAAGTGTCCTTGAGGATGACGTTTGTTTGCAAAAACGGTTTTTTGACCTAACGCTCGTTAGGGAGCCCGTTAAGTGCCTTGTGAAATGACTATTTTACACTCCTTTTATTCAGTAATCGCAATTCTACTCATTTGTACCTTTCCCCGCCAAATTCACTGGTAATCACTTCATTTTCTTCACCCTACCCCAAAACAATACCCAATTCCAAATCACTCAAGAGAAGATGATTTATTCCCTCTATATATTATACTCCATCCGTCCCATATTAAATGTCCACTTTTATAATGCACAAAGTTTTAGGAGATTCTACTAACTAAACTCTCCACCAATCAAATATTAATTTTACCCACTAAAGTCTCATCTTATTGGTTGAAAGGTACAAGTGGACATTTAATTTGAGACATCTAAAGATTCCACTGTGGGCACTTAATATGGGACGGAGGGAGTAGCATCTTACTTTCCAAAATAATAAACTAATCAACATAATACAATATCCTCACTAAAAAAAAACTTTTTGTATTGGCTCATACTTTACCCTCTTTTGCCATCAGTTGACGCCCAAAATCACACCGCCATTGTTACAGAATGGATAACCACTAACAGACCCTCACTGCTTACTAGCAGATCTCAGCTTATGCACTACCAGGTTTGATTTTTCTTATCTTTTTGGGTTAAGCAATCCACGAATGGCGGTTTACTTGCTTCTCTCTTTTTCAATATTGATAATGATGTATTGACTCTATCTAGGTGTCTCTGCTTCATCGCTGATTGTTCACTTTAAGTCACTGGTTTGACTTGTACTCGACTACGGTCTTTGGCCACTTTAATCGACTTAATTGGACGTGCATATATACAGCTATATAAAAGTGTTTGTATATGATCAGAGGTCATTCTTCCACGGAATGTTCTTTTCCCTGTAAGATCAAACTTCACAGTTTCACTAATATTTAGATTCATTGAAATTGCTCGTCTACTTCAAAATTGCCATAATCACACATTTGGAGTTATTAGGTATAGATTTTGATTAGATTATAAGAACTAATCATTGGTTATACTTTCCAAGTAATGTGTGACAAACGGTAATTTTCCATCAATATTTTAATAATAAACCTCGATTTATTATTACCTAATTGTTTATATTAAGCATTTATGAGCTTGCATAACTCTTTACGGGAATATGAACCCGCACACTGAAGCTTACAATAACTCATTTCATGGTTTATACTATCAGAAAATGTGATTTTGTCATTTTCTCACTGTCACGGACTATTGTTGATCACTCACGAGAGGTTATCTCGCACAAAACACCACACGCGTACCAACACAAATCCTAGTAACGGCATGAATTCGATACTTATTATCCGAAATTAATAAATTTTGTTTTTATATCACTATTATAAAAATGTTCTCTTACATAATATTTCAGCACTCCCGCTAACCTCGAAAACGCAAATTTCACCAGAACTCAACAAGACACGGGGTACACTTAATACCCACACTATCAATAAAATTCAAGTAAACTCTTATTTCTTATATACATTTTTATTTCTAAACAACCCACCCACTAACTCTCTTTAAAAAAAAAAATAAAAAAAAAAAAACTACAAATCGTCCTTGTGATAAGGATATAACCAACACCTTCCACCCCTCCTATCCTTAACGTTTTCTTTTTCTTTCTCTCTCTTATCCCCACAAAAAAGGTCGTCTCTTTCCATTCTCACTCTAGATCGATACAACCAAGAACATATGGAGATAAAAACCAGATCCGATTCAGGCGTCTATGACAACCACGAGGTGGTCACAACAATAGCAGGTCCCTTGTCTTGTTGGGTGTCAGCGAGGTAGATGTGGAGCGTGGAGGGGGACGACTACCCTTTTTAGCTACCAATCGATTGACATCAAGAGAAAATGGAATCAAACCCTTCTCGTTTATATCTTTATAATCCCACTCGGTTCACAAGGTTTCACACACTCAACCAAGTTACCAAAGAAAAATTTTAACTCAAAAGGTGAAGTTTCAATCGGTGTTCTTGGAGGGATCGAATCCAGAATCAAGGGGTGTGTGAAATTGCTGTTGAATCGGGTTGGAGCTTCTTGTTTTGTGTCTTCTTGGTCTTCTTTGTAACCGACCCCTTGTTGTTGTAAGAACCCTAACTTTTATTCTTTCCTCTCCTTTGATTCGAATCTGTAAACATGTTTGTGTTAGAGGTTTTGTTACTTTTGAACCTGGGTTTTAGTTATAAATAGTGATAACGAGGCTGTGATTTTGTTGGCGTTATTAATTTTGTTCAATTTTTGTTGGTTTCTTTGTAATAGACACATCTAATTTCAAGAACAAATCGTTTATTTTCTTTTGATGTTATGGTGGCGAAACAAATTGTGTGCTGGAAGTTTTACATGTTGACGTTTTGAGATTTTTGGTCTTGTCATTATTATAGGCTCGTTAGTTTTTCTTTTCTTTTCCTGTGTGAAACGACTTGTTGATGAAACCAACAATACGACTTGCTTCTTTTGTGTTATTACTTGTGTGGTAAACTAAACCAAAACCTGTAATGATTTAACTAAGAAACTAAACCTGGATATTGGCTTGGACTTGGAAGTGTTGTTGTTTTAAATCTTAAATTCTTATTGTGTCCTTGTGTAAATCTTGAGTTGTTGTGGCTCGTATATGTCAGTTTTGTTCTCGTCATTAGTCGTGGGAAGTTGCGTGTTCGAAACAGCCTAAGTCCTTGTTCTCTCGTCTATGTCATAACTCGTTAAAATGGTCTTGCATTTGTTTGTCTCGCCTCACAGGAAACACGCCCACAAAGGGTGTGTTGTGTTTGATTTACCTCGAGTCACAAGGGTGTGTTTGTCGTACCAGTTAGACTCAACACCAAGGGGTGTTGAGTTAGCATACCCTACCGTGTATGAACCCGTCTTCATTCCCTCTTGCTCAGGTGCTCAAGAACACATAAAACTTGTGGTATAGCTGTTTTGTGTTAAATGGTTCCTTTGTTCCCTTCCAACTAAAAGTACAGACATAAATCTATTAAACAGGAGCTCAATTTTGGTTCGGTTGTGTGTGGTTTGAGTTGAAGCCCAACAGGCCCATCTAGGGGTGTTGGCTGCTAGTTCATATAGGTCCTAGTCCACTCACAAATAGGGTATCTAGTCTACTTCGGGCCTGAGCCCATTTCGTTTTACCAAATTCCCAGTACTCGACTTATACGCATTCCCAACTCGTTTTATTTCACTCGATCATGAGTCGCGACATTTTTGCACCAAAAATTATAAAGCGTACCTTACAACTTAAAACTATATATGCATTCGTGATCCTAAACTTTTATACATTTAAAAACTATAAAACGAATCGAAACAAAAAAAAAATTGTAAATATCAAACATGCTTACTTATTTATATCGACTAATTAACTTGACCACACTCGAAATGGTTATATAAAAATTTACTAAGGTTTTATAAAATTATAAACTTGCTTTTACCTAAACATATATTTTGTAACTCATAGTTACCACGAGAAACCAACATATATGCACGAGTCATGCTCGATTTCTCATCACTTAATATACTATAAACACTTTTTCCACAATTTCCCGACAACGCTCAATAATGATCAACTATTATTTTCCGCCCTTGTCTTTCGTATACTTGTCCAACGAGTACTTTTCGTCTTATATACTTAACACTTCTATACGTAAGAACGTATACACTTCCAAGAGCCAATACTTGCAAACCTTTAGAAAACTATTTTCAAACTTAAACACTGCCACACAAGCAACAATAACACAACACTTTAAAACTTTGAGTTATTTTAACCTTGTTGAGTTTTAAACTTAAACTATAAACTAAATCATGCCTTACTAATCTAGGTCGCGTGTTGGTGCCGAACACTATCTGATTTATTGCACTATCTGACTGCTATTTACTGAGGTGAGTTTATAGCCCCACTCTATTTATACTTGTTTTTATTGGGGTGAGAAACATGCAAAACTATTTTATGGACCAAACTCTGTTAATTATGCTATTACGTGGATTAGCCTAAGCCCTGTTATGTCCCAATTATGCCCACCTCATGAACCGTTAATTCCTGCTGGGAAGCGCGAATGTTATAAATAGATCTATTGGGGGTAACTCCCCCGTTCGGTTGACCGGATAGGCAAACGAACGTATACCATGTCGAAACACAAGTGTCTGGGATAAACACTTGCCGGGCCGTATATAATTGATACCATACTTTATGTGTATGCACACTGTTATAGCTTCGGTTGCATGAACTTAGTGCTAACGTAATAGACTATTTTTTTTTATATGACTTTATATGCGTTATAATGTTCATATACCAAACTCATGGTCCAAACTATGATTTTACTGCCTAAACCTATAGACTCACCAGCTTTTAGCTGACCTTTAGCATGTTTTTCTCAGGTGTGTAGTTTGCTGAAATTACGCAAGGTATGGCATGGCAAGGGACATAGACTATTTCCGAAGTGTTTTCACACATATCTCTATGACTTGTTTTTTTGGGACCACTTAAACTATGGATTTATTTTCTAAACCTGAAACTTTGCTGTAAACTCTATTTGACAATGAATGAATGTATTTAAACGGAGTATGTATTCCGTTCTTTATTACCTTATGTTGTGATATCAATTTAGTAGCACCCCAGTGACATGTATGCTTCCGCTGGACCCGATTTGGGGGTGTTACATAATGCTACATTTTACTTGGCATCAACTGCTTTAAAATCATATGTTGCTGGTAACTTTGATGGTTCCTAGTACTGTAACAATAGCTGTTAAGTGCTTAATTTCAGTTACATAAACTGAATAACTGGTATAGTAACTTATCAACCTAAACCACTCTTTGATAGTTGTTGAGGCCTGGAACCATGTACATTCAGTAGGACATGCAGCTAGAAACACTACCTTCACGGACTCGGGTATGCTTTTTACGTACATACAGGTTCTCAGATGCAAAGAGAAATCTTGGATTTTGGCTCCGGTGTTATTCGGCACACTTACGTACACCTCATGTTGTAAATAATGGTAACTATGTTGCTCTATGTACTTTCGCAGCCACATCCGGAATGATTCAAACTGGCAGGTCTCAATATGTGAGCAATGAATGTAACTTTTCGTTTTTGCTTCTGCTCACAACTATTGATTATGCTGATGCGTTTATGGTCACGTATTTAGCAAAGACAAACGTGTTGAAGTGGCGCCACAAATAGTGACACTTGAAGACATAGATCCTACAAATGGCAATATTAACCGTATAAGGAGCAGTAGAAACTAATACCATAGCAGTCTTAAACTTCTATGATTTTTTGAAGGACATAAGTAGTTTTAAACTTCTAAATGTTCGAATATACCTGCCTAGCAATCTTAAACACCCTCTTAGGTTATAATCTCTTCTTGTTAGTATGCCCTTGTTTGTAGTATGGGTCCAAACAGAAAAGTTGGGTTGGGTTGACCCAACAAGTTTTACTATATTTTAATCTATGTGACTTATTTCAGTTTCAACTGAGTTTTTTTATTGGTCTTATTTAACCCGCTAGTGATAAAACACAACCTAAATCAAACCAATCTCATTAGCAAGTGGGTTGAAATTGACACATTTTATGATTATGTTAGCAATCTGCCATTGGTATAGTTTTGTGTAGTTGATTTAGACAACTTTATATTGCTACTGTATTAATAAACTCGAGTGTAATGCAAACACATAGAAGTTGACCTTTTTTATTTTTAAGGGATTAAAGTCTGTAACTGCTAAACATGTATCGTAGGCTGGGATATTTGCAATAAACGAAGGTCACGTACGGTGTTTTTCACTTGTTTGTTGATAAGAGGCGGTCTAAAGCACTTTTTCTAAAATAGAGTAGGCTGTTTTTTTCCTCAATATGATCGTCTCTTATGTTTTTATCAAATCATAATATATAATAATTTCCATAAATTTTTAACAAACTTTAAATCAAAATCCAGAATTAGGCAAAAAAATCTGTCAGATGAGTATAAAGAAGCCAAATATCTTCTTGATATTTGTTTGCACGTTTGTTTAGGCTTGCAAGCTTAAGTGAGCTCACTATTTAAAGCTTTGGTTCAAGCTCCTGTCTTAAACCAACTCAACTTCTAGCTTGTCTATCTTGAGCTCAGGTTGAGTTTCTAGCTTATATAGCTTGTTGTGAGCCTTTTCTTCCATAAAAATTGTTTTCCAAATCTTTTTACTTAAGTTTTCAAAAAAATCACAAGAATACAAAAAAATATTGTTTTTGCTTATTAGCTTATATTAGTGCTTATTTCTACTTTATTATTGCTTATTTAGTTTAAATATTACTTAATATATCTTTTTCTTTCCAAGTTCAAGCTTTAAAATCTGTTTTTGTTCTAAAAAAACCAAACAGACAACCCTTAAAGGGGTGTTTGGCACAAGCCCCTTTTTAGTATAAAACTTATTTTGATCCATTTTTCTTTCTTGAATCAGTCCTATCTTGCTATTATTAGATGTTTTAAACCTATTTTAGTCAAATTTAAAGTTCTTCAAAAGCATTTTTGTGTTTTCTTAAGTTAGACTTATTTTAACTGTTTTTTATTTTATTTATTAGGGTAGATTCTGTTTAAGGATCTTTTAGTGCGTTTCTTTGCTTCACAATAGGCCCTTTTAGGTTAGTGCATGCTTTCATTATCTGTAGTTGACCTTTACAAGTCAAAAATCTCAATTTGACCCACTTTCCCCTACTGCATAACTGTCACTAAATAGCCCAGCAACCTTTTGGTTTTTAATTTTAATTTATTTATGAGAGAATTGCAAAATACATCCCTGTGGTTTACAGGTTTGTCATCTTACATCCCTGTCAGAAACTTTTGGCAATATACATCCCCCGTTAGGCAAACGTTTGCCACAATACATCCCTCGTTAAGAAGGAGGACTAACGGTGCAAATTTTTTCTCCGTTATCTCTTAAAGAGGCTGAAAATATTTGCATCGTTAGTCCTCGTTAGCCTTCGTTAGCCAAGCATTTGCACCGTTAGTCCTCTTTATGGGTTTTTTTTTACGTTTTATCCGTTTTTTGTCAGTTTTTTGTACGTTTTTTCAGTTTTTATCCGTTTTTTGTCAGTTTTTTTCCGTTTTTTTACGTTTTATCCGTTTTTTGTCAGTTTTTTTTTACGTTTTATCCGTTTTTTTGTACGTTTTAATCCGTTTGTTGTCTTTTTTTTTTCCGTTTTTGTACTTTTATCCGTTTTTTGTATGTTTTATCCGTTTTTGGTCATTTTCATTCCCGTTTTATTTTGTAAACGTTTTTGTAACGTTTTTATCGTTTTTTTTTGTAACTTTTATTATTCCACGTTTTCTGTCAGTTTTTTACTGTTTTTTTTTTGTACGTTTTATCCGTTTTTTTTGTCGTTTTTTACGTTTATCCGTTTTTGTAACGTTATCCCTGTTTTTGTCAGTTTTTGTACGTTTTAAATCCGTTTTTGGTACGTTTTATCCGTTTTGTTGTCAGTTTTTTCCGTTTTTTGTACGTTTTATTTCCGTTTTTTTTCATGTTTATTCGTTTTTTTTATCATTTTTCATCCCGTTTTTCGTACGTTTTTTTAACGTTTTTATCCGTTTTTTGTACGTTTTATTATCCGTTTTTTGTCACTTTTTTCCGTTTTTTGTCAGTTTTTACCGTTTTTTGTACGTTTATCCGTTTTTTGTCAGTTTTTTTTTCCGTTTTTTTACGTTTAATCCCATTTTTGTAACGTTTTATCCATTTTTGATCACTTGTTATGACTTTTAATCCGTTGTTTGTCAGTTTTTTTCCGTTTTTTTGTACGTTTATCCATTTTTTGTAGTTTATCCGTTTTTTTGGTCCTTCTTTTTCGTTTTTTGTACGTTTTTCTTTTTTTTTCCGTTTTTTTGTATGTTTATCCTTTTTGGTCAGTTTTTTGTATTATTTTAAACGTTTTATCCGTTTTTTTGTAGCGTTTTATCCGTTTTTTTCAGTTTTTAACGTTTTTATCCGTTTTTTGAACTTTTTCAGGTTTTTTTACATTTTAGTCCGTTTTTTTGTACTATTTTACCGTTTTTTTTCAGTTTTATCCATTTTTTGAACATTTTTAAGGGTTTTTACGTATTAATCCGTTTTTGTACGTTTAAATTGGATAAAAACGTACATAAAACGGATTAAAAACGGAAAAAACGGAAAATAATGACAAAAATTGGATAAAAACCACAAAAAAGGAAAAACGGATAAAAGTAAAAAATGGAAAAATAACAGAAAAACTGATAAAACGTACAAAAAAACGGAAAAAACAGACAAAAATTTGGATAAAAGTACAAAATACTGGATTAAAGTAAAAAAACAGATAAAATGTTCAAAAAACGGATAAAAACTTAAAACATGACCAAAAACAGTGAAATGTACAAAAAATGAAAAATGTAAAAAAACTGATAAAAATGGATGAAACGTACAAAAAAACGGATAAAACGACAAAAAAGGGGAAAAAAAACTGACAAAACGATAAAATGTAAAAAACATATAAAAACGTTAAAATATACAAAATGGGAAAAACTGACAAAAGTATAAAAGCAGACAAAAACGGATAAAACATACAAAAAACGAAAAAAAACTGACAACAAAACGGATAAAACATACAAAAAACGGATAAAACGTACAAAAAACAGGAAAAAAACTGACAAAAAATGGATAAAACGTACAAAAAACGGAAAAAAAAATACAGAAAAAACTGACAAAAAACGGATAAAAACTGAAAAAACGTACAAAAAACGGGAAAAAACTGACAAAAAACGGATAAAACTTTAAAAAACCCAAAAAGAGGACTAACGGTGCAAATGTTTGGCTAACGAAGGCTAACGAGGACTAACGGTGCAAATATTTTCAGCCTTGTTAAGAGATAACGGAGAAAAAATTTGCACCGTTAGTCCTCCTTCTTAACGAGGGATGTATTGTGGCAAACGTTTGCCTAACGGAGGATGTATATTGCCAAAAATTTCTGACAGGGATGTAAGATGGTAAAACCTGTAAACCACAAGGATGTATTATGCAATTCTTGTAACTCATTTTTATCTAAAATTTGGCATTGACACTCTTTGGTGGCTAGTCTAGTTGCTAGTATTTTTATTTTACTATTTATTTTATCATAGCTTTTCACAGCCCCAAAATTGCCCCTCTGGCCTGTTTTATCCATGTGCAGCCTAGGATAGGATTTTGTTTATTTAGTGCTTTATAGGTCTAGTAATCTGCTTATATAGGTTCCCTTGTGCTTATTTAGGTTCCCCACTTAGAGCCTTAGCTTAATCTTCCCATTAGTCAGCTTGTATGAGCTTTTAAATAGTTTTTAGTCAGCTTGTAATATGGATTTGTATTAGATCAGTGATTCAGATCTTCCTACTTGGCTGTGCAACGCATTCTTAAATCTATTACCAATTTATAACTTGTTTTGTGGAAAACTAGAAGGGGGGTTGAATAGTTTTACGTCCGTTTTAAAATTTGTGAAAAACAAGTTTGTTTTAAAAACTTCGATTCTAGTTTATGTGATTTCAAGACTTGTACCAATATATATTACTAACTAACTAAGCTAATATAATGTAAGTAAATAAGTAATGAAAGGAAAGAGTTAGAAATATCAAACCACAACACAAGGATTTATAGTGGTTCGGCTACAAGGTCACCTTCCATGTTCCTACTCCAGTTAAGTTAGGAAATAGAAGATTTTTGTTTTGTAGAGAGTTTTATGAAATTAAAACGATTTGAACGCAATTTCTGTTTTCTTTATTTTATACAAATTATTTTGTAAAAAACATGAGTGTTTTCCTCTAACTAAACGCATCCTAAGTGTCTATAGAAAACGTACGTCAATTGTGTTACAAACATGTGATGGTATACACACATTTCACTTTTTTTTGTACCAGAACTTTTGGTCCCCCAATGTTGCATTTCATTTTAAATCATATGTTGTGTTACATCTCAAAAGCTTGCCCATACCTTTATTGTACTTGATGCATTAACACCATTGCCTTAGACATATCTCGAGTTATCGACATATGCACGCATATGATATTTGTATGATCTTAATCGGGCCCAATCTGCCTCTCAACTAGTCACCTTGCAACGTCGTTAGCAAGCGGTCTTAGTCGGGTCTAAAGCTACTATTGGATTTTGACTGCTCATTCTACAACACGTTTAACCAAATGCCAAATAGTCAATAGTTGTGACATGACGATAAACATCAACTAGCAAATAAAATCCAAAGAGAGGGAGACAAGTGACGGACCCATACATGTCTTTAGAGTTTAGATGGCTCTACTAGGGGATACATTGCAACCAAATGATAGTTGTTGCGTATAATTTTCAGTTTTGTTTTAGGTTCATATGTTGTTGTCGAGTTCCATTTCCCTATTCGTAAATATCTACCCTGAGTTCTATATATCAATGCAAGTTGAAAGTTGTACATATATTTCTACATTGATGGTTTCTTGTATTAGCATATGATTTGAATTGGTGGTGTGTTTTATGTTGTTTGTCTATTTGTACGTAAATACTTGTGGGGGTCTCGGCCTTCACCAGTCATGCCTAGCAGCCTAGGGCAAGTAGTCACTATTAATGCAAGTTCAAACCATGGTTGATTTTAGGATCTTACGATTTTACGATACTGCAAAGCAAAAATGATCCTAAACTTACATAGGATCTTTGAAAGCTTAAGATCTTATAGGATCCCGATCTTGACCATAGGATCTTAAGATCTAATCCGATCCGATCCTTCTTTTCTCGTATAACAAACTAGAAAACTGCAAATTTCTCGATTATTTTTTGTAGAATTTAAAAAACATGTTAATCTTATTAAACATTTCATAATCATAATTTAGGACAACATTTCAATGAAACATTGATATAATTTTGTGTTTATGATATATAATAATTTGTAAATTTGTATAATATTACAAAAACTATTAAGAAAATGACATTATAGTAGGATCTTAAGATCCCAATTCAATCTTACGATCACGATCTTGCAAAGACAAAAACGATCCTAGGTAGGATCCCGATCTTGAAAACCTTGGTTCAAACACTACTCGAGCTTCCACATTGCGTTTATTTATTTATTTAGTCTTTTACTCTTTTAGCTTCTATTTGTGATTTTATTTTTTATAAAAATTGGAGGAAGTTGCTTGGTTCATGACGTAATAATTTGACAACTTGTTGATTTCTCATGCGTTGCGATCGGAATATATGAGTATTATCCGCAAAATTCGTACACAAGTGTAAATAGTAATATTAGACAAAAATGAAAGAGTCAAGAGTAAAAATATGGAGCAATTATAATTTATAAAAACTTCAAACATTAAAGCAAAGAGCAGACAAAGATGTAGAGTAATCTTCAGGGGCTAGCTCAGTTGGCCAACAAGGGTAATCTTGGAGAGGTATCATAGGAGAGGTCTCAAGTTCGAGTCTCACCATGGACCTTCAGGGGCCCGAAAAATAGAAGCAGGAGTGGGGTTTATCCCCTAAGGAAAAAGGTTTGATGCTTGCATAATGCCCAATTGGATGTCACTGTAGGCTCGAATCACTAACTACTAACTCGCCGTTAAAAAAAAATTAATAATAATAATAATAATAATAAAAAAATGTAGAGTAAAAATAAAAGGGAAAATTGCAAAAAAATGTCCCTAAACTTTCGCAATTTTATGAAAGTTGTCCTCATGCAAGATTTTTAGCAAAAAGTGTCCCTGAGCAGGTTTTCTTAGGCAAAAAGTGTCCTTGAGGATGACGTTTGTTTGCAAAAACGGTTTTTTGACCTAACGCTCGTTAGGGAGCCCGTTAAGTGCCTTGTGAAATGACTATTTTACCCTCCTTTTATTCAGTAATCGCAATTCTACTCATTTGTACCTTTCCCAGCCAAATTTACTGGTAATCACTTCATGCTGATGCGTTTATGGTCACGTATTTAGCAAAGACAAACGTGTTGAAGTGGCGCCACAAATAGTGACACTTGAAGACATAGATCCTACAAATGGCAGTATTAACCGTATAAGGAGCAGTAGAAACTAATACCATAGCAGTCTTAAACTTCTATGATTTTTTGAAGGACATAAGTAGTTTTAAACTTCTAAATCTTCGAATATACCTGCCTAGCAATCTTAAACACCCTCTTAGGTTATAATCTCTTCTTGTTAGTATGCTCTTGTTTGTAGTATGGGTCAAACAGACAAGTTGGGTTGGGTTGACCCAACAAGTTTTACTATATTTTAATCTATGTGACTTATTTCAGTTTCAATTGAGTTTTTTTTATTGGTCTTATTTAACCTGCTAGCGATAAAACACAACCTAAATCAAACCAATCTCATTAGCAAGTGGGTTGAAATTGACACATTTTATGATTATGTTAGCAATCTGCCATTGGTATAGTTTTGTGTAGTTGATTTAGACAACTTTATATTGCTACTGTATTAATAAACTCGGGTGTAATGCAAACACATAGAAGTTGACCTTTTTTTTTAAGGGATTAAAGTCTGTAACTGCTAAACATGTATCGTAGGCTGGGATATTTGCAATAAACTAAAGTCACGTACGGTGTTTTTCACTTGTTTGTTGATAAGAGGCGGTCTAAAGCACTTTTTCTAAAATAGAGTAGGCTGTTTTTTTTCCTCAATATGATCGTCTCTTATGTTTTTATCAAATCATAATATATAAGAATTTCCATAAATTTTTAACAAACTTTAAATCAAAATCCAAAATTAGGCAAAAATCTGTCAGATGAGTCTAAAGAAGCCAAAGATCGTCTTGATATTTTTTTGCACGTTTTTTTAGGCTTGCAAGCTTAAGTGAGCTCAGTATTTAAAGCTTAGGCTCAAGCTCCTGTCTTAAACCAACTCAACTTCTAGCTTGTCTATCTTGAGCTCAGGTTGAGTTTCTAGCTTATATAGCTTGTTGTGAGCCTTTTCTTCCATAAAAATTGTTTTCCAAATCTTTTTACTTAAGTTTTCAAAAAAAATCACAAGAATACAAAAAAAAATATTGTTTTTGCTTATTAGCTTATATTAGTGCTTATTTCTACTTTATTATTGCTTATTTAGTTTAAATATTGCTTACTATATCTTTTTCTTTCCAAGTTCAAGCTTTAAAATCTGTTTTTGTTCTAAAAAACCAAACAGACAACCTTTAAAGGGGTGTTTGGCACAAGCCCCTTTTTAGTATAAAACTTATTTTGATCCATTTTTCTTTCTTGAATCAGTCCTATCTTGCTATTATTAGATGTTTTAAACCTATTTTAGTCAAATTTAAAGTTCTTCAAAAGCATTTTTGTGTTTTCTTAAGTTAGACTTATTTTAACTGTTTTTTATTTTATTTATTAGGGTAGATTCTGTTTAAGGATCTTTTATTGCGTTTCTTTGCTAACAATAGTCCCTTTTAGGTTAGTGCATGCTTTCATTATCTGTAGTTGACCTTTACAAGTCAAAAATCTCAATTCCCACTTTCCCCTACTGCATAACTGTCACTAAATAGCCCAGCAGCCTTTTAGTTTTTAATTTTAATTTCTTTATTGTAAGTCATTTTTATCTAAAATTTGGCATTGACACTCTTTGGTGGCTAGTCTAGTTGCTAGTATTTTTATTTTATTTTACTATTTATTTTATCATAGCTTTTCACAGCCCCAAAATTGCCTTTTTGGCCTGTTTTACCCATGTGCAGCCTAGGATAGGATTTTGTTTATTTAGTGCTTTATAGGTCTAGTAATCTGCTTATATAGGTTCCCTTATGCTTATTTAGGTTCCCCCTTAGAGCCTTAGCTTAATCTTCCTATTATTCAGCTTGTAGGAGCTTTTAAATAGTTTTTAGTCAGCTTGTAATATGGATTTGTATTAGATCAGTGATTCAGATCTTCCTACTTGGCTGTGCAACGCAAACTTAAATCTATTACCAATTTATAACTTGTTTGATGTTTGATAGAACTAAACTAGAAACCCTACGATTCAGATCTTCTGTCCCATACTGGCTTTCATATAGATGGCATCATATACTGAATATGTATATGATTAGGTTACTTCAAAGTGACTAAGGGTATTGGTTGAGACTTATTATAACTTCTATTCCTTTCCTTTTGTTTTGCAGGTTATGAGGGTCAAAGCAATAGACATCGTTATAAAGCTTACATTGGAGGGTTCAAGCCAGGTGGCACGTTACCAAACATGGATTTTTGTAATGGTAGCTGTTACATGTATAATCACTCAGTTGAATTGTGCAAAACTAGAGGGGGGTTGAATAGTTTTACGTCTTTTTAATTTTATGAAAACTTGGTTTTTAAAACTTCGATTCTAGTTTTATGTGAGATCAATACTTGCACACTTATGAACACTTATATCTAAGAAAGTAAATGATGACAAAATAAACAAGTAAGTAAAGAGATAGAGATGGAAAGATCACACCGCGAGACAAAGGATTTATAGTAGTTCGGCTACGAAGCTCCTCTTTGCCCTACTCCACTCCCCGAGCACCTAACTGGAGAGTTGTCTTCACTATGTCAACCAGCTCCCTTATGGCGGAGAAACCTTACACACCTTTGCTTACACCGTTTAACGACACCAAGCAAAATGTCGAGTTCTAATTGCAGCTAGAACCAATCTCACGACTCTTCACGACTTCTCACGACTTTTACACAACTTGTACACACCACAACTACTACACGACTTCTCACAACTTCACTACTTCTTCTTCACAACACTACTTCTTCTTCACTACTTCTCTTCACTACTAACACGCCTAAATCTACTTATTACGAACACTCTACACCTTTACAAATAATTTTCACAACTACAAGACTATATTCACAAATCTACAGTACTTCTTAACTTGATGTTGAAGGAGTATTCTTCTCTTGCACTTTGAATGGTGAGGGATTGAATCACTTGAAACAAAGACTTATAATCTTATAATCAAAGGATTTAGAAGGATGCTTAGAAAGGATTGGGACTGAAAATTTTGCGTGCAAAAGGTAAGGAAAAATAGCAGAAATGAGCCAGTATTTATAGGCAAATGTTTCTGACCATTGGAGCGTGCCGACCCTCTTAAATGGTGGCCGGCCCCCTTAAAATTAAGGGGGCCGCCCTCCTGTAACGGCCAGAATCTTTGTCTTTTTCTGGTGAAAATTTATTTTGTGAAAATCTAACTGATTTTGGTTAAAAATTTGAATTCATATATTATTTATGAATTAAACATTTTCCTTTAATTACCAAAAGTGTTTTTCTATAACATTTTCCTTTTATAACATTTTATAAAATTTGTAGTATATAAATAAAATTCTTTTGATCATAAAATGTATTTGACATTTGTCTATTCATACCTTAAGTGATTTTGTTGGATGAAATGATATTTGTAACTAAATACTTGTTTACGTAATAATTTTACGTTAAATGTTTTTGCATTTTGTGATCGTCAAAACGTAGGGATATCGAAAAATATTAATAATGTTTTTATGCATTATTTATATCAACCTGAATTACTTAAATATTGTGATTTCATTTGTCCATAAATGGTAAGAGATTTTTAAGTTTAACAGAAAAATATGTTCTGTACTTCTGTGATCCCACTTTAAATAACGTTAACTGTTGAAACGGACGGAGAAGTCTAGCAAGTGTCTTGTGACTCTTCAGAGCTTATGAAAGAAACCTACGCACGTACATCCAGTGGGCCATATCTATTGTTTGTGGAGAGACTACTTTTATGAGTTTTTAACAGAGAACTTTAGTTAAATTTGGAATAAGCTCTTGTCTACCAGAGAACTTTAGTTGATATTGAAAAGAAAATGAAGGAATTGAAATGGAAAAAGGATTCAACGCTGGAAGAACTGAAGCAAGGAGAGCAAACTTTAAAACATGTGAGGTACACTTTTGAAGTTAAGAGGCAAGAGTTCTTTAGGTTCATGGATCAAAGCTCACCATATGCTATGCAGGTAAATTACCGTAATCCTAGTCCAAATTCGATATCGAAAACTAAATTGTGTATAGCACACGTTGTCCCCTTAAGACTTATGATTTGTTTATGTGCTTTGTCAGTTGTGGACGATTACTGATATTCGTGTTGTGATACTAATGCAGTATCCAGGGGAGACCGACTCCAAGATGATATGTGTTTTTCAGTTGATGATTCTAGTTTAAGGTTCAAATAATACCGCCTCTCATATAAATCTAGGTTGTTATGTAAGAGACTGCGTTCTTGTGTGATGAATAGCAGAAACTAAAGTGTTTGTTTAGTTTGTTGTCGCCCAGCTTACAACTGTTGTGGTGTTTTCGGTTGTGGTGTACATTTATTGGCAAACCGCTTACCGTTAATAGGGGGTACTCAATGTAGATAATGATTATTGCTTAACTTTTATATCTGGGTCGATTTTGAAGCTTTAAAGAATTGCATAGTTGTAGTGTGAATTCATGTAATAGAAAGGCTGATCATTACTCCAAGTTTAAAATAGTATATATATTTTGAAGCATATGTAATTCAATAGTAGTTTCCTTTGTGATTATGGCGAGTTAAATCTAATGCAATTTTATTTATTTATGTTGGGAATAAAGCTAATAGTTACCACTGATAAGCTTGTGGAAGACACTACTAAAGAATGCACTAGCAGTGGAAACACATTACCACTGCTAGTACATATTATTACCACTGCTGATAGGATAACTGTTATGTATTCGAATATAGAAAAGATCTTCATGTATATTCTATTTTATTAGTTTATCTTTATCTTGTAAAGGACTCCTTGTGCTATAAAAGGAGGTCCTAGGTCATTGTTATAGGTACGTATCAACATTAGAAAGCTTCAAGGTGTAACCCTAGTGATAGCTAAGATCACTCGTATTATTCTCAATAATATTGAAGCTTTGGTGTTAAACTTACAACTGTTCTCACTTGCATTACATCATACAATAAACATTCTAAGTATTGTTAAGTATATTCCGCGTGCTTAATAATATAACTCAAAGTATCACTCTAACACAAGGCGTGTGTTTAGATCCTACAAGTGGTATCAGAGCCAGGTTTCTGATACTTTGATTTAGAAGATCCAAGGAATTAAAGCTTAACCAATTCACTCAGATCCATGGAGATGGAAAACAACCAGTCCAACTCTGTTCCAAGACTTCCTAAACTTAAACTCAATGAGTTTGAGATGTGGAGGATTATGATAGAACAATACTTTCTCATGACAGACTATGCTTTGTGGGAAATCATCTTAAATGGTGATTCCTTCAAGCCTGAGAAAAAGACTGAGAAGATAGGTGACAAAGAGGTAGTAACAGTTTCTGTGCCTACTACAACAGATGAAAGAACTCAGAAGAAGAATGACCTGAAGGCCAGAAGTTCGTTGCTCATGACTCTTCCAAAAGATCAAATAATTGCTTTCACCAAGTACAAAACTGCAAAAGAACTTTTTGAAGAGATCTGCTCAGTGTTTGGTGGCAATGATGCTACTAAGAAGACTCAAAAGACATTGTTGAAGCAAAGCTATGAAAACTTTTCTGCTTCAAGCAATGAATCTCTTGACAGCATCTTTACCAAACTACAGAAAATTGTCACTCAATTGACTGTGTTTGGAATTGAGGTAGAAAAGGAAGACCTCAACTTGAAGTTTCTAAGAAGTTTGCCTGCTGAGTTTCATACCAATGTTACAGTCTGGGAAAACTAACCTGAGATTGAAACTATGAAGCTCAATGATTTATACAATAACTTCAAACTGATTGAGCAAAGACTGAAGAAGGCAGGAAAGCTTGGTTCAAGCTCTAGCAGCTTGGCATTGATGTCAAATTCAATTGACAATGATGACAGTGAAGATGAAAGTGATGATGACTTTGCCACTGCTGGTTCAACAGTTCCCACTGGTAATGCTCTTGTTACCACTGCAGGTTCAAAGAAGAAGGTTGCTGGTATTGGAGATCCAACCTTTTATGCCTTTATCTCCACTCAAGTTAATGGCTCTAGATTGACTCATGAAGACATAGAGCAAATTGATGATGATGACTTGGAGGAAATGGACATAATATGGCAGATAGCTCTTCTTAGCATGAGATCTAGGAAGTTTTACAAGAAGACTGGCAAGCCAATCCACATCAATGGAAGTGAAACTGCAGGATTTGATAAGAAGAAAGTAGAGTGTTTCAACTGTCACAAGTTGGGACATTTTGCTAGGGAATGCAGGAGACCAAGGAAGCAGGATAACAGATCCACTTGGTACAAGCAAAAGAAAGAGCCAACAGTGGAAGAACCAAAGGCAATGCTGGCAATTGATGGTGTGAGCTATGATTGGAGTTTCATGGCTTGATGATGAAGAGGAAAAATCTTCAGATGTTGCTTTCATTGCTACAGAACATGCTCTCATGGCCTTCTATGACTCTGAGGTACAAAACTTTGAAAGTTGTTCTAAAACATGTAGGGCTTCTAGAGAATGTGAAAGGCTTAATGAAT
>LBNU01033622.1:182123-210386 GCA_014162995.1 Artemisia annua
GATGGAATAAATTGTCCTTCAAGAGAACTCAACAGTCTCATAGTCGGATTTGCATAATATGATCTCCGATCCAAAATCAGGTCAACAAAATGGTGGAACATGCACCACCAAACATCGACATGAAGGTGCAGAGTCCTTTATTTGGAATAGCAACAAGAGAAGAGAATGTAATCTAAGCTGGTGGGAATGGATTGTTAATCCCTTAATTAGTTGTAACTATTTTGTATCTAGTCTTTGTGTGGTTTTATAGTTTTCCGCCATGTACAAATTTTTTTAGCGATTGAAAGAATCTACCAAAGAGCTGGTAGGCAGATGCAACCACGTCAATAATTTAATGAAATCTCACCGACTCGACGTAAACACAATGATTCAGCAACGACCAGAAAACCTGTCGGTATGTAATAGTTCGATAATCAAATGACATTTAACTCTAAACATAGTGATTTAGTAACCACCAAAGAAACCGTTGGTAGGTACTCATTCGATAATCAAATGAAATATCGTCGTAAACATAATGTTTTAGAAAAAGCCTAAGAACCCCGTTGGCATGTACACATTCGATAATCAAATGAAATTTTGTAGAATATAAATTTCATTTAAGAACGACCATAGAACGCGTTTGTATTTTTCAACAGAAGTAAATTCACTCGGGTGTTGAAGGATTTTATTCGAATATACTAGACGTGGATTACTGTGATGAATTACTTAATGAAATCAAATCAATTTATGTTCATTTTACTTGTGACCACAAAATACTTGTGGTTATGGTTTGCTTAATCTAGTTGCATTTTGCTTGTGTGGTAGTTAACCATCCGTATGTGATTAGCTACACTCTTCTATTTCTTTTTTCAGTAACTAGTTATTTACTTATATATTATACCAAACGAATACTGTAAATTGTTTATGTACTACACTTGAAATTTATTTATAATAAAATACATTTGTCCTATCTAAGAAATTTACATCACCCCAAAAACCTAATATTAAGAAATTGTATGCTGATTCATATGATAGACTTGGGCTACTTAAAAATCTGAATTTATATCGACCTAGCTTCTTTAGCTTGATTGAGTCGAGCTATTATCGACTTTCAAGCCCAAGCCCAAAAGCAAGCTGAGAAATTTATACTGATATAAAAATCCTTGTACGGAGTATGTAGCTTTTGTTACTTTGCCTTCATACGAAAACAGTTGAAAAAAAAAATATGGCCTTCCTCTTATAGTATATGGTAATCTGCAGCTTTCTTATAAACAGTTGCAGTAGAATATATGACCTTCCTTTATTGGCCCGAATCACGCGCATGAAACAAAAAATTTAATGAAAATAATAATATTTTGGATTTTTCACACGCTCTAGACAAATATCACTGCCTATATATATACAATATTTCAACATTTTATTATCAGTAACTTAAAACTCAAGCAAACACTTCACTATAATTACTTGCAACTTAATACTACGAACACAAAAACATACTTATGAATATGGATATGAATACCTTCAACGAATCTTTTAACTCTTTTCTGTCTTCGTCGTCCAGTGAATCACCTTTAACGTATACCGACGGAAGTAGTGGCTTTTCATCAGAACTAGAAGTACTTATGCTAGCTTCAGAGAACCCGAAGAAGAGAGCCGGAAGGAAGAAATTCAAGGAAACTCGACATCATGTTTACCGGGGAGTTAGGAGTAGGGATAACGGAAAATGGGTTTGTGAAGTGAGACATCCGATCACACAGTCGAGGGTTTGGCTAGGGACTCATCCAAATGCCGAAATGGCAGCCAGAGCACATGACGTAGCGGTTCTAGCCATGAGAGGGCGAAACGCGTGTTTGAACTTTGCTGACTCAGTATGGCGACTGCCTGTCCCAGAGTCTAATGATATAGCGGACATCCAAAAGGCATCAGCCGAAGCGGCAGAGTCTTTTCGACATACGAAGGAAGACGAGGTTGTGGAGATTGAAGAAAATGAATCATCAACGGAAGTTATGGATTACATGAATGAAGACGACTTGCCAGGGTTTCTTGATAGCATGGCTGAAGCACTCATGCTGCCACCACCTCAGAGTGTTGGATATGGTAACTTTTTTGATGATTTGGATACTTGTGCTGACATGTCGTTATGGAACTTTTAGTTTTAGGGTTGTTTGGGATTGCGTTTCAATATAAATTATGTGATTATTACGTTAGGAAATAATCAGTTTTTGGTGTTTGGCAGTGTAAGAATCAAATATCTGCGTTGTACAGCCTTCAAAAAGCCGGTTTGGCACAGCAGGTCACCCCCTTTCTTTTTGATAACGTGATTTTACTCTTTTCGTTTTAATTACCATATTGCCCTTGCAAATGGGTTTTGTTTGGTTGGTGACTGATGAGCCCTTTTTGTTTTCCATTAATTCTACACCTTTTTGTTTTTATTTTCTTTTTATATTCTCTTAATTCATTATTTTCCTTTTTTGAAAGGCCATAATTATATACTGCGAGCAAAGAAAATGATACAAACTACTGGCATCCCAAACTCAACATCAAGCTGAAAAGGAGATGATACCCGAAAAGAAGAAAAGGAAAGACCCTACATTGGGCCAAAACACTATACATAAATCTAAAAGTACAAATCCTACGCAAGACATTTAGATCCTTTGTGCCAAACACTCGGACACCACACATGACATATGTGATCCCATGTGCCAAACACTCTCGGGCAGCATTTAAAAAAACTACCAAGTTTGTAGGTCACTACAAAGTATCGAGAATCACACAATAACTATGGGAGAGTTTAGAGAGAGAAAGCTACTAAGAGAAAATGGAGAACTTCTTATTTCTTAACTATGTTAATTGTTATGCTTACAAATGAGAGTCTCAACCCTTCTTACGTGTGAGAAGGACTTTATATATAGTCATACAAAAGATGGACTTACGCTTGGCCCATTAGCCTTAAGGACTACACTATTAAATAAACTATTACGTAGCTCGATAACTAATATGAGCATCACTTCTAATTCTATCTCTCTCCCCTAAGGGTGATCATTTAGGTTGATCTTCGTACATGCCTCGAACAATTATATTTATTTCTTCCACTCTCCTTACTCCAACATTAATATTTCCATTTGATGTATCCTGGATAGCCTAAATGGAAAAATGAACAATGTCTCAGTGATCGAAGATGGAATATTTATGCCTTGGTCAACAAATTGTATTGGCTCCAAAACACGATTACATTGCATTTTTTTTTTTTGAAACAGCAACAATTTTATTAAACCAAAAACCAAACAAATAGATCACATATAGACCTCACAACTATCACTACTAAAGAATTGAAGACCACTGACTCATCCACCACGAGACATGGTTATGCCTTCAAGTTTTTGCCATGCCAAAACTAAGATACACCGAGTAACCAAATCATCATAGCCAACCAACTATTATGTGAATTAGATATTCAAGGGATTTTTGAAGTCTAAGTTTATGATTAAAGACTTGGGAAAACTAAAATATTTTATTTGTATTGAAGCTATTGATACTGAAAAACGTATTTGTCTTAATCAAAGAAAATACTGCTTAGGACTTACTATCTAAATTTGGTATGCTTGCTTGCAAACCATTTGTTGTTCCATTGCAATCTAAGTTAGTCATTACCACTGAACCAACTGATGATGATTTTTTATGGATAATATTATTGAGTATCAAAAGTTAATAGGTAAACTAACTTAATTGACTAATACTAGACCTGATATATTTATGTTTTTCATTGTTTAAGTCATTTTATGCATTTTTCAATTTGTCAAAGCATACAGATTATCCATTTCCTTTCCTTCTTAACTCCAAAATCATTATATTTGTATTTTCCTATAAAAAATCCAGTTTATGATGCTTGTTAAATGTTGAATCTTTGGAATGATGAGGGCATGCGACAATGGAGGTTGTGATTGTATTTTTTTGGTCGTCGTGGTGTTTATGATGCTTGTTGGGGAGGTTTTATAGAACAATAATGTTTGTGCATGTTTTTGTAACGACAATGGCATACGGCGATGAAGTTCATGTGTGCAGGTTTTACAGCAATGAGTGGTATAGGTTATAGATAAAGATAAAATGGGGTAAAAATATGATATATAGTATACTAAAATAATTGTTAAACTAGTGCATGCAAATAATTTGTAAACAGTTACAAGCATAATTTGATTTGCCAATAACGAATGATGCAAATGTCGATTTTCGTCATTTTACTTATTATATTACATAATAATCTAATTTTCCAAACACTAAAAATACCGATTATCTTATTATTGCTTTATCATACAACATAATCAAATTCAAACACTATGTTTCAGAATCACATTTTGTAACAGCTGATTATCTGATTATCCGTTTTCAAAACCATAATCTATTTTTAATAAGCCCAAACACCCCCTTAAATCTCATATGGAAATTTCTTTGAAGATTATGAGATACTTAAAAGGATCTCCAAGTATGGGCATTTATGTTACCTAGACATCAGGTTTGTCTCTGACTGCTTATCATATGTTGATTGGGCAAAATGTGTTGTAATAAGAAAATCTGTTACTGGTTATTGTGTTTCCTTATGTGGATCCTTATTATCCTGGAAAAGTAAGATACAAAATACTCTCTCTAAATCTTCTACATGAGTTAAGTACAAGGCTTTAACCTCTGTTACTAGGGGTGAGCATCGGGCTCAAACCGGACCGGACCGGCCAAACCCGGACCGGACCGAAGACCGAGAAGACCAAATCATAAGAACCGAGACCGGACCGATGTACACTCGGGTCGGTTCGGTCTTACCTCGGGTTAGTCGGTTCGGTCCTCGGTTTTGGACATGATGGACCGAAGATATAGTTGTGAATGAAGATACAGTTGTGTTCATGCATGTATTGTACTATTGGAGTAACAGAAATAGTATTTTGTAAAGATGTTATAGCGAATCACTTAAACAAAGCTCAAAATAGATATAACAAAATTGCTAACCATTCAGGCATTCACCCATCTCGACATCTCGTAGTACACAAGAAATGTTTTCTATTATACTTGCCTTGTTATTTTGCTATACATACAAAGTCTTTTTTATATATAGGATAATAGTACACTTGTGTTCAACTTTGTTTTAATATACACATTGGACTACAGTTGGTGAATGATGCAACTTTGTTTTAATTTTTAACCATAATAAATGGCTACAACTCCAAAGTCCAAACTATATATGAAAGTGAAACAAGTCCAAATGTGTCTTATGATATTTGTTATACAACTCCAAACTATATATGAAACTTTAAACATTGAGGCCATCTCCACCAGTACCAACTTGATCGAGCAAAAAAGAGTGTGTCACAGTCACAGATAATGCAAGAACAAGTAATTTGCTTAAAAAGAACAAAAAATAATGCAGCACACTCTTTGTCCAACATTTAACCTTCATGTAGTGAAGAAGACATTTGAACCAAAATGGTTAATAGCTACAACAAAATGGCTGCAAATGGCCTAGAATAGATTCACAATGCAAAATTGCAGACCACAAATGCAGAATTACAAATGGCCTGGAATAGATTCACAAAGACAACACAAAGCTATTTTGCATTTCTAATANAAGAAAATCTGTTACTGGTTATTGTGTTTCCTTATGTGGATCCTTATTATCCTGGAAAAGTAAGATACAAAATACTCTCTCTAAATCTTCTACATGAGTTAAGTACAGGGCTTTAGCCTCTGTTACTAGTGAAGTAATTTGAATTCTAAAAATCTTAAAAGATGCAACAAGCTTTTTGGAGATGAGTATATGGAATGAGACAAACAAATGTCTCATAAATTTTCTATCAAAATATCTCTCATATCTAAATTCTCTCCCAGATTATTCACAGACACTCATTTTTTCTCTTTTCTCAGTTTGATCATCTTGATCTTGTTATCTTGATTTTTTCATTGTAATAAAACTATTATTGATTTAGATAATGGTTCACACTAGATTAGCTATGAAAATTATGGTTAGATCATTTTTTATCGAGATCATTTTTTATTCTTGTTTAATTTATATTTAATAAAGTGTTGTGTGTGTGTTTAAATCATTTATTTCTACAAATACATGCACCCACATTCTCCTATAAATATATTGATTATGATTTCGACAATAGCTTGTGAAAGCTACATGTGGTGTTGAATGATATTAACCCCGTAACTATTATATTTTATTGATGATTTATTTATAGATTTACATAGGTAACTTTATAAACCCTAATGGGCCTAAGCCCACAGACGGGATCGGTCTTACGACACATTCTATCATCTAATACTCCCTCGCAGTCCTAGCGGCGAAATTGCGAAAGCTCGATACTGAAGTAGAAAATTCTAATTTGAAAAACTAAAACTATTTTGTTGAGAAGACCCGTTGTGATGCCAGCAGAGACGTCTTCGTCATGTAGCACTTCAAAAGCAGTTGTGGTGCTTTGGCAAACCTGTTGTGCTATGGATGGGTATGCCAAGAAGGGAGTCAGCTGTGAAGCAGCAGCGACGGCTAGGTTAGTATAGTATTTGGTTTTAGGGTTACGAGATGAGGAGGTCGTTTGTTTGTGGTGACAAACGTTGGGTGTGGGAAAAAATGATATGATAAACGTTTGTTTATGTTAAAAACGTGGAAGAAATGATAGATGATGGATATGTGAAAAACGTGAATATGAATTAATGTGTTGGAGATGTATTAAAAAAATGTGGATAGGTTAGTTTAAAAAAAATGTGTAGATGTATTTAAAAAACGTGGATGTTATTCTACAGCAATAGTCCCTCAAACTCGGAAAGTAATAACGAAAATGGCTAACCCAATAGCAGATTGGTGGTCTGTTTGTATATTGTGACAAACTAGTGATGGAGGCGTGTAAAGAGGAAAAATGAGTAAAAAAATATTAGGATTTTTTTTGGAGATAGGTAGGCGTGATGGGGTGCTACAGAGGCAGCGGCTTATGGCGGCTGATCAGATTTTTGATTATACCCTGCTCTGAAACCATTTTGAATGATTTTAACCTTGTAAATATTATGTTTTATTGATGGTGGTTTTATAGATTACATAGATAAATTTATAAATCTTAATGGGCCTAAGCTCACATACGGGCTCACGCCTACCGATGCATTCTATTCTCTAAAATAGTTTTTTGCATAACTTTGTGGGAGCGGTGTGTTCCTTTCTTTTACGAATAGAAGTATCTCTACTACTTATAAAGGAAAAATGGTCAACCTTGAATTTTCAAGGTCAATGTTGAGTTTTTAATGTCAATGTTGAGTTTTCAATTCTTGAGTTTCAACCGGCTATTGATGGAAACGAGCTGCTATTGATGGAAACTACAAATCAATTGAAATGTAATTAATACTCTTATTAAAACACCCCATTACTTAAAAGTACAATGATTTATTCACATTGTACAACAAATTAAAACACAAACCGGGTATGTTGAGTTTTCAATTGTTGAGTTTCATACAAATTAATTGAAATGTAATTAATACTCTTATTAAAACACCCCATTACTTAAAAGTACAATGATTTATTCACATTGTACAACCAATTAAAACACAAACCGGGTTGACCCGGGACGCTTCAAACCCGGTTTAATTTGACCCATTTCCGACCCAACATAACAAGTTGACCGGTTTAAATCGACCCATTTTTCAACCGAAACGGTTCAACCGGTTGAACCACCCGGGTCGAACCGGGTTTCAAAACATTATCCATTACTTAAAAGTATAATGATTTATTTACATTGTACAACCAATTGAACCGTTCCGGTCGAAAAATGGGTCGATTTAAACCGGGTCAACTTGCTAGGTTGGCTCGGAAATGGGTCAAATTAAACTGGGTCAACCCGTCGGGTTTTGAAGCGTCCCGGGTCAACCCGGTTTGTGTTTTAATTTGACCAGTTTTCGACCCAACATAGCAAGTTGACCCGATTTAAATCAACCCATTTTTCGACCGGAATGGTTCAACCGGCTGAACCACCCGGGTCGAACCGGGTTTCAAAACATTATGTTTAATTCCCAAATCTTCAAACTTTTATTATTTTTCGTTTATAACCTATAAACTTTTTTTTATCAATAAACTATCTATCGCCATAAAATCCCGTTGCTATGCACGGGTATTCGTCTAGTAAATAATATATGGATGTGATAATCTTGTAGAGCTTTGAAAACTAAAGAACAAAAGGCTCAACGTGTTATCACGTGGAATCTTATTAGAGAATAAAATGAAAAACAAATGCATCATGGGTTGATAGTGAATTAAAATAAATCAAATGATGATGTTTTTGAGTTGAATATGGTGGCCATCAAGAATAGAGTAGGGTCTACCAGGAGATGACGAGGATATATGAAATCATTTACTCTTCGGCTGTCACTTGCATAGTTAAGGTCCACATTAAACTTGGTTGTGTTTTGCCCAGAGTGCACAATGTTTCATTTGCATATGTGGAAGCAAACACCAAGTATCCTATGTACAAGAGTAATAACTAAGAACCATAGAGGCATCATTTTGTTTGTACATATTCTTAAAGAAACGAATTAAAAAGCTTTTCCGATCGCATTACTTGTAAACTTGCTTTATTTCGATTTACTTAATGAAGGTTAAAAATTCAAAGCGTTTTAACAATGACTAAGGTTTTGTTTATTTGTTAAGAGAACCTGAATCTGACTCGCACTTCTGAATCTGAATATGAAGTGTAAATATCGAATTTGAATGAAATAATTGTTTATTTTATTTATTTTTTATGTTAAAGAACGTCTGAACAATATAAATATAAAGCAGTTTCATTTTTAAGATACATAAGCGTTAGGAGCAAAGCCAAGTGGTGGCCACATGTGGCACGTGCCACACATGACTTTTGACTCTCAATCTCACTTTTTGCAACTATCTTGACGTGTAACTAGAGCTTATGTCATCTTTGATCTTGAACGAACTTATTACTTTAAAGACATGCTTTAGTTTAGAAACTTTCCTTATTTTTACACCTAAGCTAAAGTGTTTTTTTAGTTATTGTTTCATAGTTTGAAAAACTTGTTTTATTTTACACACAAAATTCAATATTATTAAAACTTTTTATAGGATGCTACACGAAAAACACACCATGTCGTGAATTGTGCTACACACGATTAAAATTTCTGGATCCGCCACTGATAAACGTTTATAAACACTATATAGAACAAGTTAGTCATAAAATTAACACAATCTAGCAACGTGAAAAAAATCAATTTAGTCATAAAGCAGTTTCATCTCGTGTGACCCACGGTACGGATGTGGTTGTACACACAACTACCTATGCATGAAATACCCAATTAGGGGTCATTTAGCCTCTAATTTGATACAAATTGAATCGTTTTATTACCCTAAATTATATATTGTAAGGATCTACGTTAAATCTTTATGAGTTTTTCATCATCTCGCACGCTGGATTTAATGTTTAAGAAATATTTAGGTCAAAATTTCGTATATCGTCAACATTTTAATGTTGGAAATCAAGTTTGAGGCTACCACTACATGAAAAATATATATTTTGAGATCTTAAAATTTAAAAGCATATGCGGTACTACACGGCTCTAGAAATTTATATGGTACTATAGAAACACATTAATGCACTTTATAGTATGTGGCTAGAATAGATGATAGATAACGTCAAAAAAGAGGCTTGTGGAAGATGGACCCATGATATGATGCGAGAGAAAAGGGCACGTTAACTTCAGTCATTGTTGTTGAGTGATGCTGCTAAATATCTATTTTTCTTTTGTTTTTGGCAAATGAAGATTGTCTTTTACTTTTATGGCAAAAAAGTATTCAAGGAGATGATTGGCAATGCTAATTACTGTGTCCACATGTTTTGTGGTGTGATGTCATCCTCAAAAGTACTAACATATATAGTAATTTACAAGTGTTGCATAAAATCTTATCCATTTTTGTGTATAACTCTCCTTTTTCATTGTTTGAAGGCAGTGTGGTAACTCTCTTCTAGCTCATTCACTGATTATTTAAAAAGTAAATTTTTATGTTACTTTTTAGTATAGGAACTAAAAAGGAAGTGTGCAGCCCTAACTTTTGTTTCTTTTTTAACGGCAAATTTTCTTGGTCAAGAATTTTGAGCACTTGAAGTGGAAAAGTTTCTTTGCCAATAATCTGCTTTATTTCAATATCAATATCGAATAACATAATATTTTAACAATGAGAATGAATTATAATCCATGTCTATTGTTCAACAAAGTATATATAACAAAGAGATGACCAATGAATATAACCATTTAAATGAGCGTTTAAAGTAACTATTTGGGCCTAATTTAATTGGAAAGACCGAAAGATATCACAAGTAGCACAAAATTGTAAACTGACTGACTGCAACATTCAGAAACAACAATTTTCGAAATATATACACATCGCCAGCCAATTTAATGACTGGCACGTCCTACACATTAAAACTGAAAAGAACATAGTTAAAACTTAAAAGGCCCGTCAACAACATGCATGTTGGTATACAGCCTCTATCATGTGTGTTGTAGTGCATGAAATGTGTATATATGCTTTAAATCCTTACCAAGGTTGGTTTGGCATTTATTCTTCAACATATTTTATGACCCTAGAGTTCTTGAAAATTTCATGATAGCGTTCCATTATGAACACACTGTAACACGTGAGGTTTTTGGCTGCTTCCTCGCCTCCTATCACAACTGAACACTCAAAAATCAAAATCCCTTCAAAGTTACAAACCCAATAACTTTATCATAAGGCCCAACACCTACTTAGCCCACTAGTCTACCCTCTTGCTCTTCAACTAGTCCTGTACCGAACCCAAAAATAGCCAAAAATGAAGCAAAAACATCATTATAAAATAACACAAAAAAATACCCAAAAATTGGCATCACTCAAACTAATCGATCCAGTTTTTGGCATCAATCCAATTCCCATCACTAAAACAAAACACAAAAACAGAACAGTGCCACTCTCATCCGAATTTTTATTTTTATTGGTCCTCTATACTGACGACTGTTAATAAATAACTTAAAATTCGGTTTTCTTACATTTTTCGTCAGTTTTTACACGTTTTCGTTCGTTTTGACGTTTTCAATCCATTTTTCCACGTTTTTGTCTGTTTCATACGTTTTCATCCGTCTTTACACGTTTTTATCCGTTTTTACAAGTCTTCGTCCGTTTTCGTTCGTTTTTACATTTTTTCGTTCATTTTCCACGTTTTTGTTTGTTTTTATACGCTTTCATCCGTCTTTACATGTTTTCGTCCATTTTTACACGTTTTTGTCGTTTGCATGTTTTCGTTCATTTTTGCATATTTTCGTTTATTTTCGTTCGTTTTAGGATTTGGTATTTAGGGTTTAGCGTTTAGGGTTTTCATCTGTTTTTACACATTTTACCCTAAATGAATGAAAATGGACAAAAACGTGTAAAAATGGCAAAAACATGTAAAAAACGGACGAAAACGTGCAAAACGGACGAAAACGTGTAAAAACGGACGAAACATGTAAAAACGAATGAAAACATGGTAAAACAGACGAACATCTGTAAAAATGAAAGAAAACGTGTAAAAACGGACGAAAACGTGCAAAAGCGAACGAAAACGTGTATTGACGGAAGAAAACATGTAAAAATAGACAAAAACGTGCAATAATGAAAGAAAATGTGTAAACACGGACGAAAACGTGCAAAAACGGACGAAAACATGTTAAAACGTATGAAAACGTATAAAAACAGACAAAAACGTGGAAAAACGGACGAAAACGTGCAAAAATAGACGTAAACGCGTTAAAACGGACGAAAACATGTAAAAACGGATGAAAAGTGTAAAGATGAATGAAAACATATAAAAATAGACAAAAAAGTGGAAAAATGGACCAAAACGTGTAAAAACAAACGAAAACGTGTAAAAACAAACGAAACGTGCAAAAACAAATGAAAGAGTGTAAAAACGAACGAAAATGTGCAAAAACACACGAAAACTTGCAAAAACGGATGAGAAAGCGTAAAAACGGACGAAAACGTGTTAAACGGACGAAAACGTGTAAAGACGGATGAAAACGTATAAAAACAGACAAAAACATGGACAACGGATGAAAATGTGCAAAAATGAATGAAAATGTAAGAAAACCAAATTTTATGTTATTTATTAATAGTCGTTAGTATAAAGGACCAACGATGCACGTTTAGCGTAACATAACCAAATTTTAAGTTATTTGTTAACATTCATTAGTATAAAGGACTAACGATGCAGGATTTGCAGGTAACGGGTACACACAAAGGATTAACGNACCAAATTTTATGTTATTTATTAATAGTCGTTAGTATAAAGGACCAACGATGCACGTTTAGCGTAACATAACCAAATTTTAAGTTATTTGTTAACATTCATTAGTATAAAGGACTAACGATGCAGGATTTGCAGGTAACGGGTACACACAAAGGATTAACGATTCCGGTTTAGTGATAGAATGTGAAAAAAAAATAGTTGCATACAACGAGAAAAAGTGGTAAGTAAGTACATTTTCAAGTGATTTGCCCTTTCTTTTAAAACTTGATTTTGAGAAAGCTTTTGACTCTCTTGATTGGTCTTTTTGGGATAATGTCATGCAACAAATGAGGTTTAGTCACAAATGGAGAAAATGGATTAATGGATGCCTTTGGGATATGGTTCGGTCATCATTAATGGGTCTCCAAAAAAAGAATTTAAAATTCAAAAGGGTTTTAGACAAGGTGACCCATTATCGCCTTTCTTTTTCATCTTGGCAGTTGAGGCTCTTCATTTTACAATTAAAGACGCCAAGTGAAAAGGTATCTTCGAAGGTGTTAAAGTGGGTTCAAACAACATAGATATATCTTATCTTTAATTTGCGGACGTTGCTCTCATTATGGACAATTGGTTAATTGCCAATGCGAAAAACCTTTGTCGCATTTTGAGATGTTTTAACTTGGCATTTGGGGTTAAAGGTTAACTTTCAGAAGAGCAAAATTTTTGGTGTGGGTGTCTATAACAGTGACATCAATAGGCTTGCTTCCTTTCTTTGTTGCCAACTTTCTAACCTTCCTTGTACTTTACCTTCGTCTCCCTATTCACAAATTCAACAAGTGACACTAGTACAATCGACGCTTTCGGCGTCGACTTTTTATCCCCTCTCCCGTCGACATGTCGACGGGATGATATGTTCCCGTCGACAAGACGACGGCCCCAGCTTGTCGTGGATGCCTCGTGGGGAACGACTATCCCGTCGACTAGGTGGGTCCCACATGGTTTTTCAGTCAAAGATTTTGGTGTTCCGACGTTATATTCCCGTCGACATGTCGACGGGATAATGTTGCTAATTATTTAACTAATTAAAATTTGTTAATTGTTTTTAAATCATCCCGTCGACATGTCGATGGGACTCTTTCATCAAAGTCAACANGAAGTCTAAGTTTATGATTAAAGACTTGGGAAAACTAAAATATTTTATTTGTATTGAAGCTATTGATACTGAAAAACGTATTTGTCTTAATCAAAGAAAATACTGCTTAGGACTTACTATCTAAATTTGGTATGCTTGCTTGCAAACCATTTGTTGTTCCACTGCAATCTAAGTTAGTCATTACCACTGAACCAACTGATGATGATTTTTGATGGATAATATTATTGAGTATCAAAAGTTAATAGGTAAACTAACTTAATTGACTAATACTAGACCTGATATATTTATGTTGTTCATTGTTTAAGTCATTTTATGCATTTTTCAATTTGTCAAAGCATACAGATTATCCATTTCTTTTCTTTCTTAACTCCAAAATCATTATATTTGTATTTTCCCATAAAAAATCCAGTTTATGATGCTTGTTAATTGTCGAATCTTTGGAATGATGAGGGCATGCGACAATGGAGGTTGTGATTGTATTTTTTTGGTCGTCGTGGTGTTTATGATGCTTGTTGGGGAGGTTTTATAGAACAATAATGTTTGTGCATGTTTTTGTAACGACAATGGCATACGGCGATGAAGTTCATGTGTGCAGGTTTTACAGCAATGAGTGGTATAGGTTATAGATAAAGATAAAATGGGGTAAAAATATGATATATAGTATACTAAAATAATTGTTAAACTAGTGCATGCAAATAATTTGTAAACAGTTACAAGCATAATTTGATTTGCCAATAACGAATGATGCAAATGTCGATTTTCGTCATTTTACTTATTATATTACATAATAATCTAATTTTCCAAACACTAAAAATACCGATTATCTTATTATTGCTTTATCATACAACATAATCAAATTCAAACACTATGTTTCAGAATCACATTTTGTAACAGCTGATTATCTGATTATCCGTTTTCAAAACCATAATCTATTTTTAATAAGCCCAAACACCCCCTTAAATCTCATATGGAAATTTCTTTGAAGATTATGAGATACTTAAAAGGATCTCCAAGTATGGGCATTTATGTTACCTAGACATCAGGTTTGTCTCTGACTGCTTATCATATGTTGATTGGGCAAAATGTGTTGTAATAAGAAAATCTGTTACTGGTTATTGTGTTTCCTTATGTGGATCCTTATTATCCTGGAAAAGTAAGATACAAAATACTCTCTCTAAATCTTCTACATGAGTTAAGTACAGGGCTTTAGCCTCTGTTACTAGTGAAGTAATTTGAATTCTAAAAATCTTAAAAGATGCAACAAGCTTTTTGGAGATGAGCATATGGAATGAGACAAACAAATGTCTCATAACTTTTCTATCAAAATATCTCTCATATCTAAATTCTCTCCCAGATTATTCACAGACACTCATTTTTTCTCTTTTCTCAGTTTGATCATCTTGATCTTGTTATCTTGATTTTTTCATTATAATAAAACTATTATTGATTTAGATAATGGTTCACACTAGATTAGCTATGAAAATTATGGTTAAATCATTTTTTATCGAGATCATTTTTTATTCTTGTTAAATTTATATTTAATAAATTGTTGTGTGTGTGTTTAAATCATTTATTTCTACAAATACATGCCCCCACATTCTCCTATAAATATATTGATTATGATTTCGACAATTGCTTGTGAAAGCTACATGTGGTGTTGAATGATATTAACCCCGTAACTATTATATTTTATTGATGATTTATTTATAGATTTACATAGGTAACTTTATAAACCCTAATGGGCCTAAGCCCACAGACGGGATCGGTCTTACGACACATTCTATCTTCTAATACTTCCTCGCAGTCCTAGCGGCGAAATTGCGAAAGCTCGATACTGAAGTAGAAAATTCTAAATTGAAAAACTAAAACTAATTTGTTGAGAAGACCCGTTGTGATGCCAGCAGAGACGTCTTCGGCATGTAGCACTTCAAAAGCAGTTGTGGTGCTTTGGCAAACCTGTTGTGTTGTGGATGGGTATGCCAAGAAGGGAGTCAGCTGTGAAGCAGCAGCGACGGCTAGGTTAGTATAGTATTTGGTTTTAGGGTTAGGAGATGAGGAGGTCGTTTGTTTGTGGTGACAAACGTTGGGTGTGGAAAAAAATGATATGATAAACGTTTGTTTATGTTAAAAACGTGGAAGAAAGGATAGATGATGGATATGTGAAAAACGTGAATATGAATTAATGTGTTGGAGATGTATTAAAAAAATGTGGATAGGTTAGTTTAAAAAAAATGTGTAGATGTATTTAAAAAACGTGGATGTTATTCTACAGCAATAGTCCCTCAAACTCGGAAAGTAATAACGAAAATGGCTAACCCAATAACAGATTGGTGGTCTGTTTGTATATTGTGACAAACTAGTGATGGAGGCATGTAAAGAGGAAAAATGAGTAAAAAAATATTAGGGTTTTTTTTGGAGATAGGTAGGTGTGATGGGGTGCTACAGAGGCAGCGGCTTATGGCGGCTGATCAGATTTTGGATTATACCCTGCTCTGAAACCATGTTGAATGATTTTAACCTTGTAAATATTATGTTTTATTGATGGTGGTTTTATAGATTACATAGATAACTTTATAAATCTTAATGGGCCTAAGCTCACATACGGGCTCACGCCTACCGATGCATTCTATTCTCTAAAATAGTTTTTTGCATAACTTTGTGGGAGCGGTGTGTTCCTTTCTTTTACGAATAGAAGTATAAATAATATATGGATGTGATAATCTTGTAGAGCTTTGAAAACTAAAGAACAAAAGGCTCAACGTGTTATCACGTGGAATCTTATTAGAGAATAAAATGAAAAACAAATGCATCATGGGTTGATAGTGAATTAAAATAAATCAAATGATGATGTTTTTGAGTTGAATATGGTGGCCATCAAGAATAGAGTAGGGTCTACCAGGAGATGACGAGGATATATGAAATCATTTACTCTTCCGCTGTCACTTGCATAGTTAAGGTCCACATTAAACTTGGTTGTGTTTTGCCCAGAGTGTACAATGTTTCATTTGCATATGTGGAAGCAAACACCAAGTATCCTATGTACAAGAGTAATAACTAAGAACCATAGAGGCATCATTTTGTTTGTACATATTCTAAAAGAAACGAATTAAAAAGCTTTTCCGATCGCATTATTTGTAAACTTGCTTTATTTCGATTTACTTAATGAAGGTTAACAATTCAAAGCGTTTTAACAATGACTAAGGTTTTGTTTATTTATTAAGAGACCCTGAATCTGACTCACACATCTGAATCTGAATATGAAGTGTAAATATTGAATTTGAATGAAATAAATTGTTTATTTTATTTATTTTTTTATGTTAAAGAACGTCTGAACAATATAAATATAAAGCAGTTTCATTTTTAAGATACATAAGCGTCAGGAGCAAAGTGGTGGCCATATGTGGCATGTGCCACACATGACTTTTGACTCTCAATCTCACTTTTTGCAACTATCTTGACGTGTAACTAGAGCTTATGTCATCTTTGATCTTGAACAAACTTATTGCTTTAAAGACATGTTTTAGTTTAGAAACTTTCCTTATTTTTACGCCTAAGCTAAAGTGTTTTTTTAGTTATTGTTTTATAGTTTGAAAAACTTGTTTTATTTTACACACAAAATTCAATATTATTAAAACTTTTTATAGGATGCCACATGAAAAACACACCATGTCGTGAATTGTGCTACACACGATTATAATTTCTGGATCCGCCACTGATAAACGTTTATAAACACTATATAGAACAAGTTAGTCATAAAATTAACACAACCTAGCAACATGAAAAAAATCAATTTAGTCATAAAGCAGTTTCATCTCGTGTGACCCACGGTAAGGATGTGGTTGTACACACAACTACCTATGCATGAAATACCCAATTAGGGGTCATTTAGCCTCTAATTTTATACAATTTGAATCGTTTTATTACCCTAAATTATATATTGTAAGGATCTACGTTAAAACTTTATGAGTTTTTTATCATCTCGCACGCCGGATTTAATGTTTAACAAATATTTAGGTCAAAATTTCGTATATCGTCAACATTTTAATGTTGGAAATCAAGTTTGAGGCTACCACTACATGAAAAATATATATTTTGAGATCTTAAAATTTAAAAGCATATGCGGTACTACACGGCTCTAGAAATTTATATGGTACTATAGAAACACATTAATGCACTTTATAGTATGTGGCTAGAATAGATGATAGATAACGTCAAAAAAGAGGCTTGTGGAAGATGGACCCATGATATGATGCGAGAGAAAAAGGGCACGTTAACTTCAGTCATTGTTGTTGAGTGATGCTGCTAAATATCTATTTTTCTTTTGTTTTTGGCAAATGAAGATTGTCTTTTACTTTTATGGCAAAAAAGTATTCAAGGAGATGATTGGCAATGCTAATTACTGTGTCCACATGTTTTGTGGTGTGATGTCATCCTCAAAAGTACCAACATATATAGTAATATACAATTGTTGCATAAAATCTTATCCATTTTTGTGTATAACTCTCCTTTTTCATTGTTTGAAGGCAGTGTGGCAACTCTTCTTGCTCATTCACTGATTATTTAAAAAGTAAATTTTTATGTAACTTTTTAGTATAGGAACTAAAAAGGAAGTGTGCAGCCCTAACTTTTGTTTCTTTTTTAACGGCAAATTTTCTTGGTCAAGAATTTTGAGCACTTGAAGTGGAAAATTTTCTTTGCCAATAATCTGCTTTATTTCAATATCAGGGGGTGTTTGTTTCAGCTTATATAGCGGGCTTACGGCTTATGTGGTCTTCGGCTTATGTTTCATAAGCTCACATTTTGTGGCTTATTTTGAAACTTATGAGATTATGTAAACTTATCATCACATGATAAGCTTATATAAGACAGCAAATCTCAAAATAAGCCACAAAAAGTGAGCTTATGAAACATAAGCCGAAAACCAAATAAGCCATAAGCCCGCTATATAAGCCGAAACAAACACCCCCTTAATATCGAATAACATAATATTTTAACAATGAGAATGAATTATAATCCATGTCTATTGACCAATGAATATAACCATTTAAATGAGCGTTTAAAGTAACTATTTGGGCCTAATTTAATTGGAAAGACCGAAAGATATCACAAGTAGCACAAAATTGTAAACTGACTGACTGCAACATTCAGAAACAACAATTTTCGAAATATATATACATCGCCAGCCAATTTAATGACTGGCACGTCCTACACATTAAAACTGAAAAGAACATAGTTAAAACCAATGTTCTAAAAGGCGTGAGGCGTGGCGTGGCGGCACAGCCACGCCTCAAGCCTTACGCGCCTTTGCGAAGCCTTGGCGTTTCTTAAGGCGTGCTTAAGGCGGCAACAAAATATTTATAAATTTATGTATTTATAATTTTATATCATTTTATAANCTACATTGGTCAAGTAATTCTCCCACACCCTTTGCGTTGTACCCATTTTTGGTACACGATACCCCTAGTACACCCCTCAGAGCCTATATTTTCGTTTCAACCTTTGAGCATCTTACTCAAAGTGAGAATTTGTTACACCCCACTTAAATGTACACCCAAATCGCCTTAGCCCACCTTGTATGCACTCATCTTTAGTGCATTATTGTTACAAAATTTAAGCCATAAGCCCGCTATATAAGCCGAAACAAACACCCCCTTAATATCGAATAACATAATATTTTAACAATGAGAATGAATTATAATCCATGTCTATTGACCAATGAATATAACCATTTAAATGAGCGTTTAAAGTAACTATTTGGGCCTAATTTAATTGGAAAGACCGAAAGATATCACAAGTAGCACAAAATTGTAAACTGACTGACTGCAACATTCAGAAACAACAATTTTCGAAATATATATACATCGCCAGCCAATTTAATGACTGGCACGTCCTACACATTAAAACTGAAAAGAACATAGTTAAAACCAATGTTCTAAAAGGCGTGAGGCGTGGCGTGGCGGCACAGCCACGCCTCAAGCCTTACGCGCCTTTGCGAAGCCTTGGCGTTTCTTAAGGCGTGCTTAAGGCGGCAACAAAATATTTATAAATTTATGTATTTATAATTTTATATCATTTTATAAGAGCAATTTCAAATACTAAAGCCCAAATCTCAAATAGCCAGGCCCAAATACGAGGCCCAAGTAGGAATTAAGTTTTGAAATTACGAGTCCCAAGAAAGAAATAACCCAAATACTTGAAATTCAAGCCCAAATCCATTCCCCTAAATGCTTCTAAAAATGGCTCCACGCCTTACAAAAAAGGCGCGCCTTTGCACGCCTTTTCGCGCCTTATTCCACGCCTTTTCACACGACGCCTAGACCTCACGCCTTGGTCCATTTCGTGGCGCCGAGGCCATGCCTCGCGCCTTGGCGCGCCTTTTAGAACACTGGTTAAAACTTAAAAGGCCCGTCAACAACATGCATGTTGGTATACAGCCTCTATCATGTGTGTTGTAGTGCATGAAATGTGTATATATGCTTTAAATCCTTACCAAGGTTGGTTTGGCATTTATTCTTCAACATATTTTATGACCCTAGAGTTCTTGGAAATTTCATGATAGTGTTCCATTATGAACACACTGTAACACGTGAGGTTTTTGGCTGCTTCCTCGCCTCCTATCACAACTGAACACTCAAAAATCAAAATCCCTTCAAAGTTACAAACCCAATAACTTTAATCATAAGCCCAACACTCTACTTAAGCCCACTAGTCTACCCTCTTGCTCTTCAACTAGTCCTGTACCGAACCCAAAATAGACCAAAAATGAAGCAAAAACATCATTATAAAAGGTAACACAAAAAAATACCCAAAAATTGCATCACTCAAACTAATCGATCCAGTTTTTGGCATCAATCCCATATTCCCATCACTAAAACAAAACACCAAAAACAGAACAGTGGCCACTCTCATCCGAATTTTTTATTTTTATTGGTCCTCTATACTAACGACTGTTAATAAATAACTTAAAATTCGGTTTTCTTACATTTTCGTCAGTTTTTACACGTTTTCGTTCGTTTTTGCACGTTTTCATCCATTTTCCACGTTTTTGTCTGTTTTCATACGTTTTCATCCGTCTTTACACGTTTTTATCCGTTTTTACAAGTCTTCGTCCGTTTTCGTTCGTTTTTACACTTTTTCGTTCATTTTCCTCGTTTTTGTTTGTTTTTATACGCTTTCATCCGTCTTTACATGTTTTCGTCCATTTTTACACGTTTTTGTCGTTTTGCATGTTTTCGTTCATTTTTGCATATTTTCATTTATTTTCGTTCGTTTAGGGTTTGGTATTTATGGTTTAGGGTTTAGCGTTTAGGGTTTTCATCTGTTTTTACACATTTTACCCTAAATGAATGAAAATGGACAAAAACGTGTAAAAATGGCAAAAACATGTAAAAACGGACGAAAACGTGCAAAACGGACGAAAACGTATAAAAACGGACGAAAACATGTAAAAACGAATGAAAACATGGTAAAACAGACGAACACCTGTAAAAATGAAAGAAAATGTGTAAAAACGGACGAAAACGTGTAAAAACGGACGAAAACGTGCAAAAGCGAACGAAAACGTGTATTGACGGAAGAAAACATGTAAAAATAGACAAAAACATGCAATAATGAAAGAAAATGTGTAAACACGGACGAAAACATGCAAAAATGGACGAAAACGTGTTAAAACAGATGAAAACGTATAAAAACGGACAAAAACGTGGAAAAACGGACGAAAACGTGCAAAAACAAACGTAAACGCGTTAAAACGGACGAAAACATGTAAAAACGGATGAAAAGTGTAAAGATGGATGAAAACATATAAAAACAGACAAAAACGTGGAAAAACGGACCAAAACGTGTAAAAACAAATGAAAACGTGTAAAAACGAACGAAACGTGCAAAAACAAATGAAAGCGTGTAAAAACGAATGAAAATGTGCAAAAACACACGAAAACTTGCAAAAACGGATGAGAACGCGTAAAAACGGACGAAAACGTTTTAAACGGACGAAAACGTGTTAAACGGACGAAAACGTGTTAAGACGGATGAAAATGTATAAAAACAGACAAAAACGTGAACAACGGACGAAAACGTGCAAAAATGAACGAAAATGTAAGAAAACCAAATTTTTAGTTATTTATTAATAGTCGTTAGTATAAAGGACCAACGATGCACGTTTAGCGTAACATAACCAAATTTTAAGTTATTTGTTAACCATCGTTAGTATAAAGGACTAACGATGCAGGATTTGCAGGTAACGGGTACACACAAAGGATTAACGATTCAGGTTTAGTGATAGAATGTGAAAAAAAAAAAGAAAAAAAAAGAGAAAAAAAAAAGAAAAAGATAGTTGCATACAACGAGAAAAAGTGGTAAGTTAAGTACATTTTCAAGTGATTTGCCCTTTCTTTTAAAACTTGATTTTGAGAAAGCTTTTGACTCTCTTGATTGGTCTTTTTGGGATAATGTCATGCAACAAATGAGGTTTAGTCACAAATGGAGAAAATGGATTAATGGATGCCTTTGGGATATGGTTCGGTCATCATTAATGTGTCTCCAATAAAAGAATTTAAAATTCAAAAGGGTTTTAGACAAGGTGACCCATTATCGCCTTTCTTTTTCATCTTGGCAGTTGAGGCTCTTCATTTTATAATTAAAGACGCCAAGTGTAAAGGTATCTTCGAAGGTATTAAAGTGGGTTCAAACAACATAGATATATCTCATCTTTAATTTGCGGACTTTGCTCTCATTATGGACAATTGGTTAATTGCCAATGCGAAAAACCTTTGTCGCATTTTGAGATGTTTTAACTTGGCATCTGGGTTAAAGGTTAACTTTCATAAGAGCAAAATTTTTGCTGTGGGTGTCTCTAACAGTGACATCAATAGGCTTGCTTCCTTTCTTTGTTGCCAACTTTCTAACCTTCAAACTTTACCTTCGTATCCCTATTGATAAATTCAACAAGTGACTCTCCTCTTGGAAATCCAAGTCTCTTTCTTATGGAGGGAGACTCACTCTCCTTAAATCAGTGCTTGGTGCTCTAGGTACTTATTACTACTCCCTATTCAAAGCTACAAAATGCATCATTAATCACCTTGAAAAACTTCGTCGTAACTTCTTTTGAGGAGGCAACTTAAATGTTAGAAAATTACCATGGATCGCTTGGAAAAAGGTTTGCTCTTCCGAATCAAATGGGGGTCTTGGTATTGGGCATTTATTTGCTTCTAATATTGCTTTCGTTTCTAAATGGTGGTGGCGTTTTTACTCAACTCAAGACGCTCTCAGGAAAGGTGTGATATATTCAATACATGGTACTAATGCCGGGTTAAATGTATATGTTGGTCATTTCTACAATGCTTCATCAAGTCCATGGAAAACAGTTATAGAACTAAGGCGAGATTTCATTAAAATCGATATTGATTTAGATACAATTTTTATTCGCGAGGTTAGTGATGGTTCATTGTTTAGCTTCTGGGAAGATCATTGGCTAGGGAATAACAATTTCAAGACTTCCTTTCCAAGATTGTTTGCTCCAGAAGTAGAAAAACTGTGTAAAACAAAAGATCGATATACCGTTTCAAGTGGGCTGATGAATTACAACTGGGCCTGGCGTCGTTTGGTTATAGATGGGCCTGAGGGCGCCTAGTTGTCGGATCTACTTAAGTTTCTTAAACAGGTTTGTTTAAAAGATTCAACAGACAAATGGATTTGCTGCCTAGACCACTCGAAAGTCTTCACTGTGGCTGCCATGACAAATCTTGTTGAAAAATCCATTCTCTTAGTAGTAAATGAAAAGATAAGATGGAACAATTGGATCCCGATTAAAATTAATATCCTCACTTGGCATTTATATAATGATCGACTTACAACAAGATGGAACTTAGATATTCGTGGCATCGACCTTAACTCCACTAGATGTCCGGTATGCGTTGATGCATTTTTTTTAAACGGCAAATTTATTAAAAGATTCTAGCAAGGAGCTAGAAAAAAGGATACATGAAAGTTACAAAAGGTGTTGCAACCAGTCATTCCAACTTACAGCTAACATCATCTCTTCATCGACTGTGAAATTGCTCGGGTTCTTTCTGTGAAATTATGGTGGGGAATGTTGGCTGTTCCTATTAATATGGAAAGTCTTATCTCGTGGGCCGACCATTCTTCCCTCTCCATTACACTAAAAAATTGTTTTAGTGTCATAGTTCAGACCACTTTCTCGATAATATGGCACTACACGAATAGTATTTGCTTCGACTCGAAACCACCAAGAAAAGATACCTTGATAGATGACATTAAAACATTGTCGCATTCTTGGATTACACATAGAAGTAAGAGATTACGTCCCTCGTAGACCGATTGGATTAGTAATCCAATATTGGCTTGTAATGTTATCTTGTAATCTTCTTTTTCTCTAGCTCCTTGCTACATGCTTATAATATATCACCGTTCCAAAAAAAAAGTAATCTGATCTCCCATATCTAGCTTCTTGCTTCGATCAAAAAAACGAAATGAGAAAAAAGGAAGGTATTTATTCGAATTACCCCAACGTCAAACCAAGTACTATGTATGTCTACTAAAGAGTACAAAGTTCTAACCACGATAAGGTTTTCAACTTTTCATCTATTGACATATAAATAAGAACCTGAATGATAAACTAACCTAACCATACATTGCACTTTGCAAACAAGTTGATTAATTAATGTACTAATTTTGAAGATATGGATAAATATGTAATCAAGGGTCATATCGTCGGCAATAGTTCTGGACTCCATATGGGCTCCATGAGTTGCTCATCAGTCTGTTGTTTCAGGAATAGAAAGTCAAATATTAGTGATTTTGTTTGCATAAAAATGACTTGTAATTATTCATAAGTAATAACAAAGAGTGCTTACCATGTCGAAATTTGAATCAAAACCACAAAGATATCCATATAATGTTTGATGCTCGTTGACTTGATCCTTATTGTGATTTGAATCGAATGAGCAATTATTTGAAAAGTTTTGACCATTCACATACTTCAAATAAGGAACATAACAAAAGTTAACAGTTATGAATATGAATATTTGAAAAGTTTTATTTTCATTGCACAAGATCAATATTAGCAATTTACCTGATTCGGGTGGTTGAGCTCCAGATTGTTTGAAATTTTTGCATACTCACCATCATTATTGGCATATGCTAAAAGAGAAGCTATATCAGCATCAGTAAACATCAAATCATCTTCTGCTATAGCAGACGTAGAATTATACAACACACCCGTTTCAACAAAATCATGTTGAGTAGAATTATAGCCTTCAAACCTATATGGATCCTGCATGAAGGTTAAATCGCTTGGATATCCAATGACACTCATTGCTAAGTCAATGTTTGAGTACACACCATCTGATGAATCCATTTCAGTAATGCTAGATGGGTAGATAGTTGTTGAGCCACTGTTATAATCATAAGCGAAACCATTAGGATTCGGCACAAACCCAATATTACTCGAATCAGCAACATCCAAAGTATTAGCATGATCAATCAGAATGCTTTGTCCATTGAGATTGTTAGTTGTTGTTTGCATGGAACCTACAAATTAAGCTTGATGTGTCAAGTATATGCATGATTTTATATAAATATCATTTTTATCTTATAGAGTTAATTTCATAAATGGTCCCTGTGGTCTGTCGGGTTTAACGGAAATAGTCTCTAAAACATTTTAACGGATCCAGTCCCTATGGTTGCGACCCATAACGAGTTAATTTCATAAATGGTCCATGTGGTCTGTCGTTAGTTTTTTTCGTTAGCTAACGAACATTGGCAACAAACATTTGCAACGTTAGTCTTTTATACTAACGACCATTTATACTTAACTTAAAACGTGTGTATAAAAATGTGTGTATAAATATGTGTATAAAAATGTGTGTATAAATTTGTGTATAAAAATGTATGTATAAAAACGTGTGTAAAAACATTTATAAAAAGGTGTGTATAAAAATATATGTACAAAAACGTGTATAAAAATGTGTGTACAAAAATGTGTATAAAGATATTTGGAAAAAAAATAATAAAAATAATAATAATTAGAAGAAAACCAAGTTTTAAGTCAAGTATAAATGGTCGTTAGTATAAAGGGCTAACATTGCAAATGTTTGTTGCTAACATTCGTTAGTAATGGAAAAAAACTAACGACAGTTAGTCTCAGGGACCAAACCCGTTACGGGTCGCAACCATTGGAACTGGATCCGCTAAAAAAACTTTTAGGGACTATTTCTATTAAACCTGACAGACCACAAGGACCATTTATGAAATTAACTCTATCTGTATATCTTTAATATTACAGACACGTAGATACCTTGATTTGGTAATGCACCTGAAGGAGCTATTTCACATGAAGTTATATCACTGAAACCTGGGGCCTTAAGAAAAGGAATATAGGAGCTTGAAGTGTCCAAAACTGGAATGGCGTGCATTTCCATATAAGATTGCCAATTTATTTGTTCTTGCGTCAGTTCAGTAACCATCGGTGAAGAGTTCTTCCAATGGCCACTATGATACATTGAGCTCTCTAATAAGATAGGTTTTGAAGCAATTTGAAATCCATAATTTGCATCAGCTATTTTCTTAGACAGTATTCGGTATTTCTGAAACATAAGAAAAATTGATTACGAAAAGTNAATCATAAGCGAAACCATTAGGATTCGGCACAAACCCAATATTACTCGAATCCGCAACATCCAAAGTATTAGCATGATCAATCAGAATGCTTTGTCCATTGAGATTGTTAGTTGTTGTTTGCATGGAACCTACAAATTAAGCTTAATGTGTCAAGTATATGCATGATTTTATATAAATATCATTTTTATCTTATAGAGTTAATTTCATAAATGGTCCCTGTGGTCTGTCGGGTTTAACGGAAATAGTCTCTAAAACATTTTTTTAACGGATCCAGTCCCTATGGTTGCGACCCATAACGAGTTAATTTCATAAATGGTCCCTGTGGTCTGTCGTTAGTTTTTCTCGTTAGCTAATGAACATTGGCAACAAACATTTGCAACGTTAGTCTTTTATACTAACGACCATTTATACTTAACTTAAAACGTGTGTATAAAAATGTGTGTATAAAAATGTATGTATAAAAACGTGTGTAAAAACATTTATAAAAAGGTGTGATAAAAATATATGTACAAAAACGTGTAAAAAAATGTGTGTACAAAAATGTGTATAAAGATATTTGGAAAAAAAAAAATAATAAAAATAATACTCCCTCCGTCCTATATTAAATGTCCACTTGGACTTTTCAAAGTCTGTTTTTATAAACTTTGACTTTAAATATTTTTATGTGTATTATATAATAATTGATGCAAAATATATAAATCAATTGAGTTTTAAATGTATTTTCGTTAGATATAATTTTCATCAAGTATTATATAATACAAACAAAAATATTTAAGGTCAAAGTAAAAGAAAAAAGACTCCGAAAGTCAAACGTGGACATTTAATATGGGACGAAGGGAGTAATAATTAGAAGAAAACCAAGTTTTAAGTCAAGTATAAATGGTCGTTAGTATAAAGGGCTAACATTGCAAATGTTTGTTGCTAACTTTCGTTAGTAATGGAAAAAAAACTAACGACAGTTAGTCTCAGGGACCAAACCCGTTACGGGTCACAACCATTGGGACTGGATCCGCTAAAAAAACTTTTAGGGACTATTTCTATTAAACCTGACAGACCACAGGGACCATTTATGAAATTAACTCTATCTTATATCTTTAATATTACAGACACGTAGATACCTTGATTTGGTAATGCACCTGAAGGAGCTATTTCACATGAAGTTATATCACTGAAACCTGGGGCCTTAAGAGAAGGAACATAGGAGCTTGAAGTGTCCAAAACTGGAATGGCGTGCATTTCCTTATAAGATTGCGAATTTATTTGTTCTTGCGTCAGTTCAGTAACCATCGGTGATGAGTTCTTCCAATGGCCACTATAATACATTGAGCTCTCTAATAAGATAGGTTTTGAAGCAATTTGAAATCCATAATTTGCATCAGCTATTTTCTTTGCCAGTATTCGGTATTTCTGAAACATAAGAAAAATTGATTACGAATATGTTGGAAGGTCAAACAAAAGCATCATGAGTAAAAGATATGAAAATGACCTGTAAGTGACTTGCTACATGATCTCTAGTTAATCCTTCCACCTCCATCATCTCAAGGATTTTCCTTGGAACAGCATCTGGTATTTTTAGCACACGAAAAGTTATTCATATTTGTAATCTTAGGTGATGAAATAAGCGAATAAAACATTTAACATATCAGCATTTTGCTCTTTTCGGATCTTACTATCAAGTCCAAGCTTATGAACGGCTTTCAAGAACTTGTTATGCAGATCATCAGTCCACATAAGTTTACTCTTTGTGAAGCAACTTCTGTCATCTGCAGTATGGCTCCCCTTTGGTGTAATCTTTAAACTCGAGTTCTCTTCTTGATCTTCAATAAGACGACTCCCCATTGGTGTACCCTTGAAGCTCGAGTTCACTTCTTGATCTTCACCAAAAGTGTTTTCGTTACTACGGTATGTATGATGTGAAACATGGCTTACATCATCTACATTTTGAGCTTTTTCCATGAACAAATATTCTTCATCCTCAAACCCCATATATATGATCTCTTCATCCTTGGCTGGCATCACTATAAGATTTGCGATTAGTAAGATCAGGAACATGTGTTCATTAATTTAAGTAGTTTGAGTTATTTCGTACATTAACGACTTGCTAGATTTGTTGCATATGCCCATTAGTTATAACAAGATAAAATGTGCTACCATCAATATACATGACTAATTGCTCAAACAACGGAGAAAAAAAAAAAAAAAAAAAAAAAAAAAAAA
>LBNU01033623.1:21305-36971 GCA_014162995.1 Artemisia annua
ACTTGTCGAGCTGGCGGAAGTCCTGGCAAGTCTTCAGGAAATACTTCAGGAAAATCACGCACTACAGGAACATCCTCGAGTCGCTTCTCTCCCGACTCCTTCTTAGCCACATGTGCTACGAATGCATGATATCCTTTCTCGATGTATTTCATGGTTTTGATACACGAAATGATATTCAGGCGAGTTCAACTCCTATCGCCTCGAACAATCAAAATCTCACCGTTAAGAGGGATATGAACAACTCGTTCTCCACAAACAATACTCGCTTGATGCTTAGATAACCAATCCATTCCAATCACTACGTTGAAACTCCCAAGCTCAACCGGCATCAAATCAATACTAAACGGGTGGTCTAAAAGGTTAATGGTACAGTCACGGATCACAGTGCGGGTATCAACTACGTTACCATTAGCTAACTCAATGCTATAGCTGACATCTAATGGGGTTGGGGTAAGCCGGAGTAACGGCGCAATCTTAGAAGATACAAAACTCATATCGGCACCCGAATCAAACAAAACTCTAACACGAAGGTTGTTGAGAAGAAACGTACCAGTGACAACATTCGGATCTTGGTGTTGCTCTCCATTCCCCATCACATACACTCTACCTCGAGCACTTCCATTTCCTTGTCCAGCATTCTTCGGGCAATGGTTCCTATAGTGTCCACGTTCTCCACATCCAAAACAAGTAACCACAGGCTGAGCATTTGCTCCTGTTGCCACAACCTTGCTTCTACAAAACCTTGCAATATGACCAACTTTCTGACACTTCATACATCTCACAGCACACGGCCCAGTATGGTGCTGCTGACACTTATCACAACGATTTTGCTGCCCAGCATTCACTCCTCCTTGTGCTGGTGCGGCCACAAAAGCTTTAACAGTCTCTTGTCTCCTATTCTGTTGGTGGTGGTGATTGTTGTTACGATACTGGTTGTTGTTGTTGTTGCGGTGGTTGAAGTTGTTGTTCCTTCTGTTATCTTCCCATTTCCTCTTGTTGTCAAAGTGATTTCCTTTCTGAACAGCACCATGCTTAATCACTTGGTCCATAAGGCGTTCAGCCATGCTAATAGTATCATCCAAAGTCTCAGCATTGTACGATGTCACATGTCCTTGGATACTTGCGGGTAATCCTCCAATGAACTTCTCAAGTAACTTCTCATTATCTGGCACCATGTGAGCACAAAACACTTTCAACTCCTGAAAACGACGCACATACGTAGCAAGATCATAACCCTTCACAGCCAAGTAGTAAAACTCGGTATCCAACTTCCTCAAATCGCTACGAGAACAATACTTCTTAACCATGGCCTTCTTGAAATCATCCCACGAAGTACTAAAAGCATTCTCCATTCCTTTCTCTTGAACATAAGCATTCCACCATGACAAGGCATGCTCCAACAATGTACCCGTTGCATACTTCACCCTATTGTTCTCGGTACAGTTGCTCCTTTGAAACACTGACTCCATCTTCTCAAACCACTGAGTCAATCCAACAGCTCCTTCAGTTCCTTTGAAGGTAGTAGGCTTAAAATCCATGAATTCCTTAAAAGTGCATAAATGGTTGTTGGGAACCACTTGAACTCCAGCCTGTCCAACATTCGGGGGAACACCTGCTTGCTCGGCAAGCGCTGCTGCAATCCCTTCATCAATCATCTGCTGAATGGCGGCTTGGGTCATCTTCCTAGGCGCCATAATTCTATCAATCAACACACGACACAACATTTGTAAGTAATTGATTGACGTGTCAGAATCATAACACGAGATAAACAACGTCACAAAAAGAAAAGACATAACATAGCATAAGTCAACATCAATAACAGTACATCACCATAATACATCATAGATTTCATACTTAACATTGGTCTTACAAGATATGCAAAACAAGTACAAGTTTCCAACAAAATCTATCAACTGAACTATTCAGTCTACACGTACTAGGTAAACTACTATCAAAGATACTAACAACTATGAATGACCAATCACTGCCCTCTCGAACGATCTCCATACATAGTCATCACGTCAACACTGTCGCTAAACCTGAAGCTAGCCATCCTGTCGTAGTACATCTGCCAATGCATAGCATGAAGCTCATCCCATAATGACTGAATGCTATTATAGTGTCGATCACTGTCCATATCAAGAAACGCCTCTCTCGTAGTCAACTGCTCTACCATCTTCCTCATCTCAATCATCCTCTCATCTAGTGAATCCAAACGCTCCTGAAACTTAGCGCTCGACCGCTCCAACGAACTCCACCTCTCATTCTGCCTCTGATGCTCCATATACATCTCTCCTGCTGCTCTCCTATCATCCTGCACCTCTCGTCTCAATCCTGCAACCTCAAACTGCCTATCACCCACACGCCGAGTGATATTCCTATGGCTATTCCTACACCACACTATATCCCGTCTCAAATGACTCATCGAAGCTCTGAGCTCTGACGGAGTAACACGAGCAGCTGTCGGAAGACTCACCAATCTCATACGTCTTCGGAACCTCAGTCTCAAGCGCATATCCTTATGCCTCAGACGTATCCGACTCGTAAGTCACATCCGAAATCACAGGCGAAGGTGGCATAGGAGGAACATCGTGATCCTCATCCATAAACTCCTCGTCATCCTCCTCATCCCCACCACCACCCGAGTCTCGGTGGTGGTGGCTGCCGGCTGTCGAGACACAACCAAACCAAACGGAACCTCAAAACTATTCAAACACAAGAAACACTAATCCCTCGTTACAAATAATCATCAAACAACATCAACAATATCAAGACCTCACCGAGTCACGAGTTGACTCGGTGAATCCACGCCGAGTCGCGGTCATCGAGAACCAAAGAAAAAATTCTACACAAGTTTTATTGTCAAAACATTAAATAAAAACATTTTTGTAAAAGATTTTACAACAAAAATGATTTATAAAAGATTTATAAAACTAGGGTTTCTTATAAAATGAAAAATAGTGAAAGGGGAGGCGCGTTGGGTGGTTTACCGTGAAGAGAGAACGGCGGGGAAGGTGGTGGTGTCTCGGTGATGGTGGCGGCGGGCTGTGGTGGCGCGTAGAGGTGGATACGGGGTGATTCGGGGTACGGGGTTTGTACGGGGGTGTTGAGGGTGTCCCGATCTATTGATCGGTGTAAGAAAAATGGTGGCCAGAAAAGTTTTCCGGTGGCCGGAATTTCCTCCGGTGTGGGTCGCCGGCGAACAAGAGAGAAGAGGGAGAGAGAGTGTGAAGTGGGTGTGTGTGTGTTTTATGTGTAAAATGAGAAAAAAATATATTAATAGGGGTATTTATATTAAAACAAAGTATAGGGTAGGTTTGTAAATATTGAAAGTGTTGGGTGGGTTTTGTAAAATAACTCAAGGGACCAACTTTGCCAACGTATTAAACTTCTCGCGTAAACGGTTCGGGGCTCAAACGACATAACAAACGAACTCGAAAATTTACGAAACTTGTGCCATTGTTCACGAAATAATTTTTCCAATAAAATCAAGCATAAACTTTAGAGTTTTTCTCAAACTCAAAATAAATCAAATAATTTGGCAAATGCAATACAATTCGAGTTTTCTAGGTTGTGCTGAGTCAATCAAGTAATAAATTCTCGTTTCCAAATATATCGCACGCTTCTCAAGCCCAATTTATCATGCATTAAAAGTTTAAAAGTATCTCAGGTACGAAAATAGAAGTTTGGCTAGAAATAAGTTTTAGGAAAAGTACCAGGTGTTACAGATATGAATGAAATGCTTATTTTGTATCTATTTTTGCTTATTTATGTTTTATGCTTTTGGTTTCTTTCAATCAGTTAATTTTTTAAGATTTTGTTTTAGGGGTTCTTAGTATTTCAAACTTGTAAGGTTTTTGGTTTTTGAGGGTTACAGTCAAAACCATTGTGATTGTTTAACCTGTGATTTTTGGTAATGGTAATGCTTGTTTAAGCTATGATTTTTGGCGTTTTTGACTAGGACGAAAGTATATAGTCAAACTCACCATTGTGATTGTATCAAAGACATCCACTGGAAAATTTTGGCCCATTCTCTATAGCATAAGAAGCCCTCACAGACATATTTTTTGCTTACTATGTTCATACCTTGGTGTAAAATCATTTTCTCATGTAAAAGCATGTTAATACATTGGTGTATCACTCTCCATCACCGGGGCAAAATCACTAGTTGGCCTAGCATACCCACTAAATCTTTTCATCTCCTAAATCCTTTTAGTGGGAGGAATATGAACAATACATAATTAATCTAATCCCTCAATCGTACAGGTTATGACAGAGGTGCCTTGTAACATCCTAATTCCATGTTTCAGTATTGTATTCAGTTGAAAATTTTACCTGATCTAGTTCTATTCACAATTGATAAGCTAATAAACTTGAAATAAGCACTTTTGGTTCTAGCCAACCCAAACTGTATGGTTACCAAAATCTACCCGTTTCGGCCCATCACCCAACCCGTCCGACTTGCCATTTTACCAACTATAACCTGTCTGTCCTTTATAAGTAATTGATGTAGAAACTGCCATATGTAATAATGAAGTACGTACTAGGTAATCCATAGATACAGCTCTTGATGAATGATGTGAATTGAGACGGATTCAAACAGCTTAAGTGTACCAAATTTTCATCACAGAAGCTAGAAAAAATCCTAAACAAGTTAATACTTTAGAAGTCTAGAATATAGGTAACTACTAAGAAGAATAGAGATTAAAAATATAAATAAATAAATAAATAAATAAGTAAATTTGGCATATACCAGTGCGCAAAAGACAATATCGTCAAGTGCAGAGTTTGATGGAGCACGCACCAGAACACGAACACGATATTCCCGGCAGGTTTTTATGACTTCTGGTTTCTGTGTTGAAAAGTAAGAACCTAATATAGATGAACCACCAAGACTATTATAAAAAAGGAGAAGAATAGAACTTGCCAGCTCGTCATTATCTGTAATCAGAAAAAACTCGTCCTCACCATCTTTAGGCTTCCTAACATCTCAAACTATTTGTTAACCAGATCACACTGATTAACATGCTCCTGGATTTTCTTTGTCTCTATTTCCTGGAGTCCAAAGGTACGACCCATTCACAAGTTCTGCATAAAAGTAATTTGCGTTCAGCCTCAAGAACATGCTATAAAAGAAGGGTGAACAACAAGTAAAAATCCTTACCGAGGTGCAACAGCCATGGCATGAGCCAGTGTTGATCCATTTGCTGATTTACATGGGAAATGATGCGTGGTTTTGCAACCTTGCAAAAGGTTTTACTTCTCAAGGGATCTTGAGAAGCTTGCAATCCCCACCAGGCAGTGTACCTGACCGATGTAGTATAGTGAGTGGCAAGTACCGGGAGATTGATCGTTCTCTCGGGGAATAGTGTTCGTTAGGATTGAAGCTATCTAACTAGGTCTAAAGAAGAGGGATGATTCTTTTTATATTTTTATATTTTATGGAAAAGTAAAAAAATCTCGGGTATTGGAAGAGTGGGCGGAATTAGTTGCTAGTCAACTAACCCAAATAACTACTAATACAATAAAAATAAAATAACAAGAAAATAAAATGTGGTGAACTTCTTATAGTGAGAAAAGTATGTTTACCTAGATTTCACTACTCCCTAGTTATCTTTTATTGATTAATTGATTTGTTACAATTGTGTGGATGACGGGTTGCATTCCTTAATACCATTCGTGGGGCCGTGTACAATCTTCCCCAACTCTATAAGCTCCTATCTCTTCCTGTGACGACACGTTTAGTATCCTATCATGGCCTCATTAATAATTACTTATGCATTAAATACAACCAATAAAACCGTAGTACACATCCGATTACGTTTCTTAAGACGTTCAAGCAAGTTACCGTATAGGAAGTTAGCCAGTTTTCTTAAGCCTAACGCTAAAATCAATCACCCACAACAATCAATAACAAATCAACAATCAATAATCAATAACTAGGTTTCATTAGATCTAAGCAAACACAAATAAACCTAAGCTAACATGTTAAAAGAAAGAAAAACATACGATATAATCAAACAACACATAGGCATATTGAATGATTAAAGGATAACTTATCTTCAATTGAACATGGAAGAAAAGAGGGTTTGAAACCCTAAAATTACTGCAAAATTCGGACTAGGGTTTGTACACCAAAAGTTCCCCACCAAAAGTTCCACACAATGAATGAAAAATCGAAACTATATATAGATTTACACAGGTGACGGCGTCACCTTTTGATGGCCGACGCCGTCATCTCGCCGTGGTTAGGGTTTCTTGTCGGCCAATCCAATTGCTTGACGTCGTCCCCTTGTAGGTCTTCTTGGCCGTCACGCTTTAGATTAACACGTGACGGCCTACTTCTTGTATAACGTGATGCCGTCACGTGTTATGCTCCAATTTTTCTTCTGGCGCGTCAAGTGTAAACGTGATATCCACCTCATTGAGTGGCGGCGTCACCTTGTGACTCTTAACGCCGTCAGGTACAATTTCCAGCATGGTTTCTTGACTTTGTCGTTTTCTTCACTTTTAACTCCTAAAACGTCCAAAATGCTTCATTTTCCAGAATTCTTGTCCAAAGTACCTAAAATGACAAAAGGAACGATTTGAGGCAATATTTGATTATAATATCATGATTTAAGGCTTAAATGACCACTAAAAAACGTAACAAATTTCTCCTTATCAGGAAACAAGTTCATATAACTGAAATGAGAACATCAACAAATATTTATGACTTATGAGTGTCAATGACCAGATAATAAATATAATAGTTGATGTACTTGACCGATGACAACAATGCTAAATGTCTCTCGACGGCAACTAAAGCTGCTTTTGCAGACATAGCACATTAGAAAACTAGAAATGTATTATTTGGACATTAGATGTTATGTGAATTCATACTTGGCAGCAGTCCACCACAGCAACTAAAGGTGCTTCTGCAGACATAGTGTCCCAGACACCATCGTTGGCCACAATCATCTTTCAAGAGGAAAGCTTACAGTTTACAAAATATAGATTATTAGTCTTAAACCAAATCTAATACGAATTTATATAAAATTATGTATATTAAAAGAAAGATAAATGAGAACACCATCGCTGCAAAAGGAAAGAGTCATTGGTAATGTGTCAACCTACAACCACCAGAAACTATGCCATCGCTATTTATAAGCTTTATTAGCAGTCTAGATGAGTAGAAAATGAATTCAATCGGATCAATTACCAAACAAGAAGATGGATATCAAAGCTAACCATCGTGTCTTTTAGGTGACTATAAATTTGACTAACAGGTAATGAGAATGCGCCATTTAAACAGCATATGCAAAATGTCATTTATCAAAATGATGGAACAATATCGCTATTACTAGACGTCTCAACCTATTTTTGCACTCTAAAGCAAAAACATCGCCCCTACGAAATGTACAAAATATCGCTCCTGCGACAACATCATTTGAAAACAGATTACGACTTACTTTGCGACATAGTTTACGACATTGACCAAGTTGGAGTCGCTAAAGTGTCGCCAAATTGCAACTTGAGCGTATATGTCGCAAAAAAAGGTCGCTAAAAAGCCTTTTTCTTGTAGTGGTGGTGATGTAATATATCGCTTCAATGGAATATATAGTTGAAATTTGTTATTTTACTATTATTTACCTATTTTGATTTATCACTTCCCCTCTCCTAAAAGGGTCTGAAACATCTCAATCTGCTTCGGCTGCTTTGCTAATGAGAGCAGGGGCAAAATTAAGTAGCTAAATCGACCATTAGGCCAAATTATATTGCGCTTTTTAGACCTTATTAATTTATATTAGCGGTAGATTTCTTCACAAAAATTATATTGATTTGTCACTAACCCATGGACTTTGCAACACTTCTGAAAACAACCCTTATAACTACCAGTTACGGATAGCGGTAGATTGCTTCACAAAAATGCACTACATCCATGACTCTTATCTGGTATCTCAAGTCTGAGGATAACTATTTATGATTTACTTAAATATAAGCAAACTCATGTAGTTGGGATAAGTCCTATATTCAATTCATTGAATATCATGTGAAATTGGTATGACTACGCATCAATATACTTTCAAGTATATTCTAACCAATACTCAGATTTGTCTTCCCTTAATGATATTCCCATATCATTAACCGACAACGGACAGTTTTAGAATAATAAAATTATTCAAGGATTTAAACATGCAAAAACAGGATATATATATATAATTAAAGCAATTGAAATAAACATAACCATACTTTATTTCATTGGAAATTAATAATCGTACATTACATCCTTTATCCAAATACTAATCACAAATGGGCATGAAACTTTCAGCCTTACGAAGACCTATTCCTTCAGCTAGCTTATAAAGCTTAGTGCCAGGTAGAGCTTTCGTCAATTGGTCTGCTAAGTTATCATCTGTGTGAACTTTGAGTAAATCGATCTCTCCAATATCCACTTGCTCACGCACGTAGTGATATTTGATCGGGAAATGTCTGGTACCCCTCATGAGTCCAGGTTCATGAGCAAATGTAATTGCAGCTGAATTGTCGCAATATATTTTTATAGGTCGTTGAATCGATGGCATAACTCCAAGCCCCGAAACGAACTTCCTAATCCAAACGGCTTCCATTGCAGCTTTTGAAGCGGCTATGTACTCACTTTCTGTTGCAGATATTGCTAATGTACTCTGTTGCAGACATAACCCGTCTGAGACTTCGTATCATCCTTATCACCTTTCCATGAAGCATCGCAGTAACCTGTAACATCAAGTTCTACATTTGGATCTGGATTACCCCCATAAACTAAGAATACATCTTTAGTAGCCCAAAGGTACTTGATAATATTCTTAACAGCGGTCCAGTGAGCTTCACCTGGATTTTGCTGATATCCACTGGTTAAGTTCTGAGCAAACGCCACATCTGGCCTTGTGCTTTTCACCGCATACATAATAGATCCTACAGTTGAAGCATAAGGAACTTTCTTCATGCGTTGCACCTCTGCAGGTGTTGAAGCACAAACTTTGCTACTCAAGCCATGATGTTCTTGCATTGGCAAATATCCCTTCTTGGAATTTTGCATATTGAATCTCTTCAATATTTTATCAATGTAAGCACTTTGGCTTAATCCAATTAATCGCTGAGATCTATCTCTATATATCTTAATTCCCAGAATGAATGCAGCTTCCCCTAAATCTTTCATAGAAAAACACTTTCCAAGATATTCCTTAACTTTATGCAAACTTAGAATGTCTTTTCCCATGATCAATATGTCATCGACATATAAAATAAGGAAAATTACATCACTCCACTAGCTTTGTGGTATACACATGGCTCATCAAGATTCTGAGAAAATCCAAATCTTTTGATTTCTTCATCAAATCTTTTATTCCATTGACGTGATGCTTGCTTCAATCCATAAATGGATCTTTGAAGTTTGCATACACGCTTTGGAAAATCTGGATTCACAAACCCCTCAGGCTGCGCCATATAGATGTCTTCATCTAGGCGACCATTTAAGAAGGCGGTTTTGACATCCATCTGCCAAATCTCATAGTCATAGTATGCAGCTATGGCTCTGAGAATCCTAATAGCCCTAATATCAGCTACAGGAGAAAAGGTCTCCTCGTAGTCAATACCAAATGTTTGAGTAAACCCTTGAGCTACCAAACGGGCCTTATAGGTGTGTACAATGCCATCCATATCAGTCTTTTTCTTGTAGAGCCATTTACTCCCAACTACCTTGGCACCAGGAGGAAGTTCTACTTCAGTCCAGACTTCATTATCATGCATGGATTGCATTTCCCCATTCATAGCAACCTGCCATTTTTCCTTTTCAGGACTATTCATGGCAGCTCTATAACTAGTAGGGTTATCAAGATCCCCTAGTATAGATTGATCGCACTCAACATTAAGACATAGTCGATCAGGTGCTTTCACAGTCCTAACGGATCTGCGAATGGGAACCACGTCAACTTCAGGTGGAGGACCCAGACTATCTGGTTCTTCAGGAAGTTGACTAGTATTTTCAGAAGGTAATGCATCAACCTGATCGTCTTCCAGATCATATACCCTCCCACTTAATTCTTGAGATATGAGTTCCTTTTCCAAGAAATCTCCATACCTAGCAACGAATATTTTGTTCTCAGGGGGGTAATAAAAGTAGTAACCCATCATTTTCTTTGGGTATCCTACGAAGATGCACTTCACAGATCTTTGTTGGAGTTTATCTGCTGAGTCACGTTTAACATACGCCTCGCAGCCCCAGACCTTTAGATAAGACAAGTTAGGAGCTTTTCCAGTCCATAACTCATATGGTGTCTTATCAACCTTCTTTGTGGGAACCATATTAAGAATGCGAACAGCAGACTCCAAGGCATAATCCCAAAATGAGAAGGGAAGAGATGTTAGATTATACATAGATCGTATCATGTCTTGCAATGTACGATTTCTTCTCTCGGATACACCATTTTGTTGTGGAGTATATGGAGAAGTAAGGTGTTGGACAAGTCCTTCCTTAGCTAGATAATCTATGAACTCTTGACTCAGGTATTTACCACCTCTATCGGATCGAAGAGCTTTAATCTTCTTTCCAAGTTGCAACTCTATTTCTGCTTTAAACACTTTGAATGTTTCAAAGACCTCATGTTTATGTTTAAGTAAATAAACATAACCATAACGACTATAATCATCCGTAAATGTTAAGAAGTAGCTAGCACCTCTCCTTAACACATGTCTAAGTGGTCCACACACATCTGTGTGAATAAGACCAAGTAGATCAGAAGCCCTTTCAATCCTATTTTTAAAAGGTTTATTTGTCATCTTCCCAACAATACAAGATTCGCATTTATCAAATGATTCATCATTGATCTTTTCTAAAAGCCCATCGTGTTGCAGCTTTTCCATGCGAGTCTTGCCAATGTGAGCAAGTCGACAATGCCAAAGATAAGATGAATCCAGACCTTTCTTGATTCTCTTATGGTTGATGCTATACATTGAATTATTATTAAAAGCTTTATCATTATCATTCTTGTCCAACTCAAAAATACCATTCACAGCAATTGCATTAAAATAAAATACACCATTTAAAGAAACTGAAATTCCATTGCTTGAAATAGTATGATGATAACCAAGGTTTAACAAACATGAAAAAGAAATTACACCTCTAACAACTGACGGTGCATAATGACAATTATTTAAAGATAGTACTAGGCCCGAAGGCAACACTAAATTAAATACTCCTATAGCTTCAACTCCTGCAGGCGCTCCATTACCCACGTGCAAGAATTGTTCTCCATAGGAAAGCTTTCTCTCCACTCTAAACCTCTGCATAGTATTGCAGATATGAATACCACAGCCCGTATCATATACCCATGAATTCAATTTATGAGATAGAGAAAATAATTCAATCATAAAGAACGCACCTGATGATGAACTGGGTTTACCAGCTTCACTCTGTTGCTTCTTTTGTCGCAAGTCATTGATGTAGAGCGCACAATTACGTTTTCAGTGCCCTACTTGATGACAATGGGGACAAGCCTGTTCCTTCTTGTTGGGAGGATTCACCTTAGGCTTCTTGGGTTGGTTTTGATTCACCTTTGGATTTGGTTGATATGCCAAAACCTGCTTGCCTTTATCAGCCTTACCCTTACCCTTGTTCACATGCGATTTTTTCTGGATCCTACCACCTTGAATTGCCAACATTTGTGGGGTAGGTGCCTTGCCCTTAGCTGGTAGATGCTTCTCATAGTCAACAAGCAATGCGAGTAACTCTGAGACTGTCTTCCCCGAGCAGTGCATGTTGAAGTTTTGCACAAAACCAGCAAAATCCTTGTTAAGGGATCTGTTGATTAAGTGAACTTGAACATTTTTGGGGTAACCAGATCCGACCCTGTGAAGTTGATCAAAGAATTCTCTCATCTCATTCACATAGTATTCAACTGGTTTTCCATCACCATGCTTGCAGCTGTGTAATTTGTCAAGTGACTCATACAATTCAACTGCTGGAGATTTTTCGTAGAGCTTCTTGAGTTCATCGATCATGTCGTATGGAAAATAATACTCAAACTTCTTTTGCATTATTGGATCCATACTTTGAAGCATCAAGCATTCAACTTCATTGTACTTAGCATGCTCCACTCTCCATTCAGCCTTTTCCTGCTCAGTGGCAGTCGGACCAGTAGGTTCATCAGGGCAAGGGGTCTGCAAATAATTGAGCTTACCTGTCGCTCTCAAGACAATTCTGAGCGATCGGTGCCAATCATTGAAGTTTTTCCCAGTCAATTTAGCTCTCTCAAGGTGACCCTTGAAAGCAGCAAACACGGAGTTATCGGGTTGAGCCATTTCTACAGAAAAAGTTCAAACATTAGTATTTTCGATAATGAAAATATTTTCAAGTAAACATAATACCCATGGATATATTCATATAACCACCTTAGTTTCTTGAAAACCTATGATCCAACTTATCATAATTTCACTACATCAGTTGATCTGCCATATAGTGAAAGTACAAAAGATGGTAATCTGTCGTACAATATTTGGCAAACAAGTTTTCCAATTCCTAGATGATTTAAGGGATTTACTTCAAGTTGATTCATCAACTTGCCATGTAAGCATGTTTCATCCCATCTCATGCCTTATATTCTAGGTCTCACGCATCAACTTAATTAAGTCGTCTAACTTAGAAACTGCAAATTATCCATGTGAGGTCTCACGCTCACTCAGAAATTTGCCTTGTCATTAATCTTTAGCCTAGGTCTCACGCATACCAAAGAAAAACTCCAAGTGTCCCTTATAGTTAGATGGCATATATGTAACTTAAATTTTAGGGTATTTAATTTGATGTGATAATCAAAAACATGTATAAAGATGCATGCACTCATCTTTATAACATTAGGTTTTACAAAACAATTTTTATTGCCAATTCGCAAGATAAAGTTAAAAGCTTTTGTTTGAGGTATTGGGTTCACCAATTAGAGAAGAACCATCAATTATCATCCACCGAAGTGGAATTGAGGTAAATCACCCTTAAGATGATATTGTACATCCAACGAATTCATAAGCGCATGGAAACCAAAGGTAGACTCTAGGCTCTTTCCAAACCTTGTTTCCATCACTATGAATTAGCTAAAAAAGACTTACGTACAAGACCATATGTACAAAAACATCAATCAAACACAAAGTTTATAACTTTCATCTTAAAACATATTAAAAACTATTACAATACAAATCTCGCCGCGAGGATGCATTTAACGCATTACGGCATGTAAGGCCAACCCCTAAGTATGACACATAAGATTTCGTATTGTAAAGTTCTTAATAAAATTATGTTTCACCATTATTAGTCCAATTAATTTTCTTTTCAAAAATTACCCTTGTTATTGCTTACAACTATGATAAACACATAACACATAAACAAGTAATTTAAAAGAAAACAAATAAACAACTAATAAATAATTAAAAGATGAAACAATTAGCCACATGCATACTTAATTAAATAAATCCTAATTAAATCAATTCTAGGTTTTATTAATGTGTACAATTAACTAAAACTTTCACTTTGCACAAGTGAGCCACATGCATCGATTACTCGATTGCGAAAGCTAAAGTTAATTAATATACCACATAACAAGTAAACTGATTTTATTATATCTTGGGTCTTCCCCAATTTTAGATCTATCTAACATGTGGAATATATACTTACAATTAAAACAATTAAACAATCCATAACTAACATGCATGTTTTGTCATGGATTCATTCATAACAATTACCACATAGTTCACATGAACATGTTACGAACATAGGGTTTCTAACCAATTAATTAATCTTAATTAATTAAACCAAACCCTAATTAGGGTTTTATAAAAAAATCGACCCCCCCCCCAAATTAGGGTTAGGGCTTTATTTTCCTTTAAAAAATAAGTAAAAACCCTAGAAACAATAACATGTGTATCTAAAACAATTAAAGATACGTTTTTTTATGGTTTTAGTAAGCAATTACATGTTATACATGGCTCGTGATGCCACTGTTAGAATTTTAATACTATGACTATCATATATTATTAGTACAACAAGTAGCACAAGTTGCGGAAGCATAGGATCAAGTATAACACATAATAGTTAACAAAAACATAAAGAAAACATACCGTATGCAATTATTGATTCTTGAACTATGAAGAACCCTAATTAGGGTTTATATTAGATCAATGAATAACCCTTTACCTTTTTGTTATTCGATCTCTTGATAACAACAATAGTGTATTGTTACCTCGTTCTTGTACACACAAATTAAACCGTATTAAGGTTATGCAAGTAAAACACAAGAATGATTTTTGGTTTACAAAAATCGATCCACAAACCCTTTGGGGTGTTTGTACGATCGGCTCAAGCAAAGAAGAAGGAGAGAAAAAGTTAGGGATAATTGTGTGTGCACAAAAGGTGAGAAACAATTGACCCTAGGTTTGTTTATATAGTAATTAGAAAACTTTGGGAACAAGTTAGGGTTTGGGTTACCCCTCCCCTATGCTCGGCCGATCCACAACCCATAGAGGGTTCTAGATCTTTTTCCTTGTTTCCTAATTCTATGTAAACACCTCTTTCCTTATTTGCGTCTAACGGTCGTTAGGCATTTAACGGTAAACACTAACAGTCATTAAGTTCTTGTGTTAATAATAAATATATAAAATACATTTATTATTATTCCTTAATACTCATTTGTAATGTGTGCAATCCCGAGGTCTCGGGTTCGATACTAGACATTCACGTGTTAATATTTAACCATATTCCAACAATCTTCAAGTCATTTTTTTCCGTTTTTGCAACACGATCAACCTTACACATGTATCTGCTAGAGCTGATCGAGTTTCCCAAGAGGAATATTTCCAGATTTCAACTATATATTCCATCGAAGCAATAGATGTAAGCTTTACTGAATCCAGCATTTGAGACCAGCATAAAACTGCTCCAAAACTTGATCATTCATTAAGACCAGCATATTGCTAAATATACATTTAAACCCGAAAACCTTGAAATAACGCCATAATGGCTTTAGTATTATGAACTTCTACTTCTAGAGAATTGACGTTAAACTAGTACGTATAATCGAACAGGTGATGACTATTAGCTAAAATTCCGCCCACCTTTGTAACTGTTATTAATCCTTCTCCCATAGCTTCACCAAAATATTTATACAATATTATAAAGAGATTCTTTTGCTACTGTATTTCATGTGGTGGCCGACGAAGGATAGCGTGAGCTGGATGGGTCGGCAATAGCACAGGTGGACGCCCACGACTGTGTAACTGTGTTGCTAAATGAGTGATGGGTGTTGTTGATACAAAAGTTGGGCGTTCCTTGTTTGGGTTCCTTCCTTCGTATCAATTGCTTGATATTGCTTGAGACCTGCGCACTAAGAAAGAAACAAACACCGTTAGGCTTATCGAGGGATTGTCTCCCCCGATTATCCTCCGGCGTGAGAGTAAGTAATCGTAGTTTTAGGTTTGTGAGAAGAGTTAGGATCGCTTTGTGAGTCATACCTTTGCGAGGGTTAGGGTTCCCTCTATTTATAGGCATGTAACCGATAAGGTTACTTGTTCCTTACTCTACGGCGTATTCGCCGATATCGGATATTGCTAGTGAATATCTTCCTTGTTTAGAAGATATCCCTTAATCCGTTCCATAAATATGTTTTG
>LBNU01033623.1:39819-59879 GCA_014162995.1 Artemisia annua
GATGATGCCATTGTATGGCGATGGAGATCTGATGACCATGAAGTTCATCCACGCCTTAGTGGAGTGTTCTTCGTCGCCGACCTCTACGAGCATGCGTAGTTGTCCTATCGGCCATATCTTTTCCCCTGTGAAGCCTGTTAAAGATGTCGCAGCCGGGACTAGCTGGTTTTGAATCTCTTGTTTTAGCCTCTTGAAGCAATGTTCGTACATTATTTCAGCTGAAGCTCCTCCGTCGATGTACATGCGGTGGATGACGTGTCCTCCCGCTTGTATTTCGATTGTTAATGGCTCTGCCACTGCGTTGTCCGTAGTTAACTTAGGGAAGGAAATTTCTCTGTGAGTGGAGAACTTTTGTGTCACCTTTTGCTTGACACTGCGTTGCCAAGATTGGATCATGTAGATTGTATCCACCTTGTCTTTAGGTGCATCCTTTTTGTCTCCAATTCTCTTGTCCTTTCCTTCTTTAATGTTTTTGACTAGGTGGTCCAATCTGCCTTCCTTAACTAATTTTTCAATTAGTTGCTTTAGTTGGACGCAGTCGTTTGTTGCGTGTCCTTTTTGCCCATGGTAGTCGCAGTATACCGTTCCACTGCGCTTTGCTTCCGGTGTGCGTATTGGTGGAGGTTTTGGGAAGTTCGCTCCTTCTGTCGCAAATATTTCTCGTGGAGTTTTTGTTAATGGGGTATACTTGTCGTTTCCCCTTGCACCTCCTTCCTTGCGATAGTTTTTGTTGGAACTGCCTCCCTGGTCATTGGATTGTTTCCTTGACTGGTCTTGCGGCTTGTAATTCTGGTATGCTGCCCTGCTATCCGCAGCTGCGGCTTCACCTTGGACAAAGGACCTCGTGCGCTTCATGAGTTCATCAAAGGTTTGAGGGGTCTTATCGTTTAGTTTCTTGATAAGGTCCCGGTTGTGGATACCATTCATGAACCCTGAAATTTTTAGTATCTCAGGACATGATTTAATGTTCATGCACTCATCTTTGAAGCGTTCCATATAGGCGGGTATTGACTCGCCTTGGCGCTGCTTTACTCTAGCCAACTCAACTGGTTCTTTTGCGCACTTCCTTCTTTGCGTGAAGTTTAGGCGGAATGCTTTCCGTAACTCTTCAAACCCGTCTATGCTTCTTGGTTTGAGTTTGTTGAACCAGTTCCGTGCGTTCCCCACCAATGTGGAGTTGAACATATGACACCACACTGGTTGTGGCCATCTTTCGATGTGCGCTGCTGCTTCGAAGACTTTTAGATGATCATCCGGATCACCTGACCCATCATATGTTTTCACATTGGGGGGCATACGCCTCTTTCTATCGTCAGAGTAGTTGCTTATGCGCTTTGTAAAAGCGTCGACTGTTTGTCGACGCCAAGGACGGGATATGTCATCATCGTCCCTGCGACGCCTCCCTTTGGACTTCCAGTGTCCAGTGTCACTATCCTCGTTGTCCGAGGAGTTGTCTGTGGGAGAGCTGCTTCCTCTACGACGTTTACGTCGTTGTTCCTCCGAACTCGAGAAGCTCTCATCATGGGATATTCTATCACCTAGTCTTTCATGGATCCTCCTAGAAGATCCTTCGCTAGGTGAGCGGCGGCGCCCCAATCTGTCTTGTATTTTGCGAGCACCTAGTCTGGCATGGACATTGGTGTGCCTCTCGCTACCTACTCGTTCATCCGAGTATTGTGAGTTTGATGGCGTACCCAGCCTAGCCTTTGCACTGATACGCCTCCTGTTATTATCGCGCTCTTCATGGCGCGGTGAGGAGTCCCCATCGAAGTCTAGTCGGTTTCGTAACCTCCTTCGTCCCTCTTCCTGTAGGAGCGTGCTCAAGGTTTCAAAGTTTTGAGCTACGAGGTCTTTCAACCTTGTGTCCGAGGAAGGGGGGTTTTCCTCCAGCACGGGGGTATCTTCCAATGTGGTGAATACCCTCCCCCTATCAGGCGCATTCGGCACTGTGTTGTCCACAATGACTGGTGCTTGGTGAGGGGTGGTGAAGAGGTTGCGCTGGAGATCATCACCGTTTGGGGGTGCTGTAGTGATTACAGCAGGTAATTCCCTGGACGGAGGTATCGTGGTGGCCTCCACCTCCTGCTGACTTGGCGCACTGGTTGTCCCAGTGTTTTGCCTAAGAGGGATGTCAGAGTAATTCCTCCTTGCAGCATCGTTCCGCGACTTATCTGGCTGCGGAGTCCGCTGGTTCTTGTGTTTCGTCATACTAGGTCTTAGTGATTGGGTCCCACGGATGGCGCCACTTGTTGATACAAAAGTTGGGCGTTCCTTGTTTGGGCTCCTTCCTTCGTATCAATTGCTTGATATTGCTTGAGACCTGCGCACTAAGAAAGAAACAAACACCGTTAGGCTTATCGAGGGATTGTCTCCCCCGATTAACCTCCGGCGTGAGAGTAAGTAATCGTAGTTTTAGGTTTGTGAGAAGAGTTAGGATCGCTTTGTGAATCGTACCTTTACGAGGGTTAGGGTTCCCTCTATTTATAGGCATGTAACCGATAAGGTTACTTGTTCCTTACTCTACGGCGTATCCGCCGATATCGAATATTGCTAGTGAATATCTTCCTTGTTTAGAAGATATCCCTTTATCCGTTCCATAAATATGTTTTGGGCTTGGGCCTTATGGGCCAAAGCCATCCAGTTGGTAGTCCAACTGTCATGAATCTGGGCCACGCGTAGCGGGCTTAAATATTAGTATTGTTTACTAATCGGGTCCGTGACCCGGTGTAGACTATACGTCATCAAACGTAAAAGGAGATAACTGGTTACAAGTCAGCAAATTCCAACTAATATTTAAACGAGTGGCTAATAATTTCGAAAACTTGTGCTACAGAAAATCTTTAAAAACTACTTAACATTCTTTAGACTGATCGATCTGTTAAACTCTTTCATGTACCTTGATATGATGGTAAAATGGTTTATCACATTATTAATTTATTTTGTGTTCTTTGTTACCCCATCAGCTGTTTCATTTACACCACTTTTTCGAGTCACTTTGTTTAAAATGAAAACCTCACAATATTAAATAAAAAGAGTTATTTACTAATGCGTAGTTAAATATAAGTATAATTATCTGAAAATATTTCTAACTTGATACTTTTTCAAAATTTTATGTAGCTATCACTTATTTTTGATATTATAACACAAAAGTTCTGAAATCGGACTTTTGTGTGTATGAAAGTTTTGCATTCGTATTTTTGTGTGTATTTTATTAATGTACAATGACAGTTTTACCCTTCGCTGTTAATCTGGTGGTAAAAATAAAATAGGAGTAAAACAATCACAAATACACACATAAACGGTCACAAATATAAACAAATTAAAGATCCGAATTCAAAATTTTGATGTTATAATAGCAAAAAATTTAAGTTGGCACACAACAGAAAAAAAAATATGACATGTTAATTACATTTTCAGATAATTATATATTAAATAAACTGCATTCGAACATTTCTCTTTTAGACTCACCTCCAGCCTACAAGTCGACGTGGGAGAACTTTGAGAGTCAACTTGGACCTACTATTTATGATGATATTTCTTTTGTTAGAATTACAAGCTTTTCAATGTTTCGCTTGCTATAAATAGACCTAATAACTTGTAACATTAACCAAAAACACAAAAATAATTTCCATAATGGCATCTAAAATGGCCTTACTATCCTTTTTGTCTATTTTGTTCTTTCTCGTTCTCTCGCCCACCAAGGTTAAAACTAGTAACGAAATAAAAACACCAGCCTTTGATTTCATAAAAAATCTTCAAGGATGTTGTCAAAAGGGTAGCAACGTGNAGTAGGGCAAAACCCTAAGACCTAAATAGGTCATGGGCTCGGGCCCATGCATATCATTCCTCACTCCTTCAAAATCACCTTACCCTCATGGTGTTGTCTTAAAACATTCTTAATTGACTTTCCTAAATAAACTCGAAAACAGTCCTAAACAAAGACACATAAATAAAGATATATTATATGACATAATCTTTATGCCATACGTATGGACTTCTTGCTGGACAGCCCGTCCTCCTACAACATTGGCGTAATCCGGGATCCCATAATCTTCTTTGAATTGCAGCATTCGCCTTTTTCTTCTTTCGTATTCCTTTGCCTTGGACATAACACAACACCATTCTTCCGTCTTTCGATACCCATACCATAACACTCCCCACTCCTTCAAAGATCACATTGCCCTCAAGGTGATACGAAGAATATGCAGATTGAGAGTCCGCTAATTCCTCACTTAAATTCAAATTTATTTCATCCAAACGACTATCAAACTCACCACCTCCATCCTTAAGTGTCGATATCACTCTATTCAACTCATCCTCGCCAACCTTAAGCGCTTCGCCACCACCCACAACCTCTTCAACTCCAATATACTCATTAGCATTCGCTGACCCTTCTGCCTTAGGTGAAGTAAATTCACCCTCTAATGGTAGAATGACATATATTTTCTTTTTAACGATGTGCTCTTTCTCTTCCTTTGCAATTGTCTCAAAACGAACCTCGGTGATATGAGCTTTGAAGAAGTCTTCTCCCAAAATTAAAGGACTGGACCTCAAAAATTCCCAAATGTCTAGGTTCGCGAAGCGTGTTTCCACCGCACGGGTTAGTGAAAAAGTGTTAGGAATGCTTCTAAACATTATCAAGTCTTGGTCATCTAATTATGTAATAGGTTGCTTTAGATTATTATTATGTTTAGTTTTATTAATGTTTCATGATATTATGCTTATTATTCATATAATGTTAAAGTTTAAGGGCCACATGTGCTAATATGTGAAAGATGTGTGATGCCCTAGACTAGCACTATAAATACATTATGTAACCCTCCTTGGAGGGTGTTGGTTCTTTTGTTAATTTAAGTTATTATTATTCACACACAAGAGTTCCTTCTACACATTCTCTCTCTACTTATTTTCTCTCTCTAGATTTATATGGTTATGTGTTATGAAATGGTGACCTAACAAGTGGTATCAGAGCCAAGGGATAATTTAGGTTGTTTTAGGTTAGATTATGGTAGAAAAAGTAGGTAAATTTGCTGTTTTTACGCTGTTCTCGCGAGTTAGAACTGTACTTTTGCGAGTTAGAAGTCTGTTTTTGCGAGTAAGGTTCAGTTTTTTCGAGTAAGGAACAGTTTGCGAGTAAGGAACAGTTTGCGAGTAAGGTTTTCCGAGTAACAACATTCCGAGTCAGGAATTGGTCTTTCCTTATAGTTTATGTAGTAAGGAATTCATTGATACCTTCAACTAAGGGAAACTATAGCTCGTTTAATATTGTTCTGCGAGTAAGAAATTCTTACAAAATCCTTGCGAGTAAGCTTTATCGAGTAAGTAACCAGCGAGTAAGCCAAGATAACAACTCCTGCGAGTAAGCAACTTTTAAGGATTTTCCGAGTAAGGACTTTTATCAGAGAACTATCTACCTTTACCTAAACATAATCAAACTTTATTATCCTTAAAGATCCAATCATTTCATACACAACAGGGAAAAAAAAGATCTCAGATTTGTTCAAACATATGCATGAATCATTCAAGATTATAAACGTTGAACAAGTTTCATCATAGATCTATAGAAGTACACTTCTTCTTTCAATATTCGAACCAAATTAAAGATAGAGCTAAACCAAATCTGGTTCGTTCTTTCTCTTGTTCGACCTACAATATAAACCCAAAACGAATCAAACTACAACAGCCAACAACAAGAGCCTTGACCCACTCCTATCATTCGAACTGAAACAAAAAGAAAAAGAATCAAGATCTCAGCTTCTCTTTATAGTGTGGTTCAACAAATGCAAAGACCTCAAAAGATCTATACACAAAAGAGCAATAACATCACAGATCGTATAGAAGCAAAGCTTCTCTTAAATATCTGAAACTTAAAAGAAAAGACAGTAACAAGACTGTTATCATCATCTCTTATCTTTTGTTCAAACAAGAAAACTAAACAAAGAAAAACAACATCACATTTAACACAAAACTACAACTCCTATCCTACCCATCTCGTCTCATCTCCCATCTCATTACAGTACACTTTCAATATAAAGATCAAGTAAGAGTAATATTAAAGATCTAAGATTTCTCTTTTGAAAATTCAAAGACTCGTCGAAAGACAAGAGCCACAAAAGACTGTACCATCATCGATCTGTGGAAGCTTTGCTTCAAGTTATATCCGAAAAATTAAAGAAGAAAAAAATAACAAGAGTGTTATCATCCTTTTCTTTTATTCGGTTTAATCAAAAGAAGAAACGAAGAGGAAAAGTAAAACAAGGATCTCAGCTTATCTCTCCTTGTAATCAAGATTCGTCTAAAGATAAAGATAACAAGAGATTATCATCACAGATCCCTATCGAAGACATAGCTTCATTTTTATATCCGAAAACACCAAAGATAGAATAATATCAAAACTGATAATATCCTTTCTTTCTTTCGGTAAAACTTAAACAAAATCACACTTACTTTGGAGATTTATAAGATCTTGAAGCCGAGAGCAGAAAGGGAACAAGGATCGATTTTGTTGTTCGGTTTGATTTAAGCATCACAAGGGGACGATTTATTTTCTGGTTTGGAAGAAATACAAGTGACTGCGTTTATTTTTGTAAGGAGTAAAAGATTAGGGTAGTGATAAGTACTCTTTTATAGCTAAAACTTAGGGTTGTTATCAATATGGACATGGGCTTTGCATTTCGTCAAGTGGACTGGATTTTGGCTTGACTTTCTTCTCGATTGGGCTGATAATCAACAAGGGACGATTTGCATTATTGAGTTTAGTCTTCTAATTGGGGTGGCATCAAAAAGTCTTGGGCTTTTGATTATTGGACGTGGGCTGTATATCCCACAAAGGACGTTTTTTTTTCTGTTTTTTTCTCACTATTGGGCTTTATTGTGTTATCAAAAAGATTTGGCCGAAAATTGAATAAGAATTTTAGCGGGCTGCTCATTCCAATCAAGGACGAATTATTTTCTTGGGTCGAGTAAATTGGATTGCTATGTTTTGATTGAGCTTCGAGAAATTGAGTGTGATAATTATTATGGATTGAGATTTTTGGGTTCGTGTGGATATAACTACTCTCGGCCAGTTATTGTGAAATAGTGAAAGGTTGAAAAAGATTCATTTGACAAATCAATTTATACATATTTTGATTCTTCCGATTACATCGCAACAATCAGGGGGAGAAATGTATAAATCAATGTCGCAAATGAATGAACAAATGTCACAAATCTGCACACCCACTAACAACAGAATAAAATCTTCATCAAATCCTTCACCACCAAACTCTGCTTTTCAAGGATCTCAAGATAGTGAGACGCAAGAATTTTTAATGCAAGAAAAGATAGAGAAATGAAAGAGAAATGCATGGCATCTTTTAGATTACTTCATTCACACCTTAAGGTCCTTTCAAACAAAGACTTAGTAGGAACTTGTTCCGAGTATGGATTCAAACGGGCATTTCCATCACTTTTTGGAGAAGACGTTGACATTTTCACTAATACGATGCTCGACAACGTGAATCAACTTGAAAAGAAACTTGCAACAGAAGAATTTCATGAGAATGAATCCAAAGCCACCTTTAGAGTGCTTAACGAACAGTTTCAGCGGTTCATCATCTCCTGGTTATCTTCTGATTATGATAGTGTAATGGTGTGCAAGTATGTTTTGGAATACACTGGAATCGAGGTTAAAACTTTCAAAGACATTCTAACCCGACAAGTGGATTCGATTGAGAAGTCAATTGCTGAAAGAGTACTTCACAGACGAGAGTATGACAAAAGAGTGAATGAAAAGAAGTTGCAGATTCAAGAAGAGCAAGCTAATACGGTTAAAGCATTGGAAGCTAATTTGGTTGTTACAGAAAGCAGTGGGTCAGAATCAGAAAAGCAGGATGACTACAGCAGATTAGTGGATGATATTGATGTTGACGATGCAGATATTATCCATAAGGTACAATCTACTGTTAATCAGGAAGAACAAGATATAACAGCAGCAGAATCTGTAAAGCAGGATGACACAGAGCCCATATTTGACAAAGAGCCAATGGCCGAGAATGACAACAGCAAATCGGGGAATGATACAAATGCTGATTGTGTAGATATCAGACCCATCTATGATACGGAGCCCATGTTTGATAAAGAGCCAATGGCTGAGGTACAATCTATTGTCAATCTTGATATATCTGTTCATGAACATCAACTGACTGAACAACCTGAATTCAGAAATGAAGGAGGGGTTGATCAGAATGTTGACCAATGTCTTGTCAAACAACCTTTGTCTGAATTTTTAAATGTAAGCAACACAAATGTACCAACGAACCAAACTCTTGAGTTTGAAAATGCTTGTCTCAAAAAGACCATTGCCCATTTTCAAAAAGATTTTTCAAAACTTGAGGCACATTGCATCTCACTTGAACTTAAATTGCAAAACGAATCTCTAACTTCGGGTAACAATGGTCAGCTTTTGAATGAACAAAGTAAACGTGTGGATACATTAGTGATGTACGGGATTGCGACCACGCAACAGGTTTTACCTCTCAAGGGATCTCAAGAGGCTTACAACCCCACCAGGCAGTGTGCCTGACCGATGTAGTATAGTGTAGTAGTAAGTACGGGGGATTGATCGTTCTCCACAGGGAATAGTGTTCGTTAGGTATGAAAAGCTACTCTAATTAAGTCTAAGGGTGAGGGAAGATTATTTTTGTATTTTTTTATATTTTATGAAAGCAAGTAAAATCTCGGGTTTGAAGGATTGGGCGGAATTAGTTGCTAGCCAACTAACCCAAAAACTACTACTATTGCAAATAAAATAAAATAACTAAAACTAAGTGGTTGTGAAACTTATATGGATAAAAATGTATTTACTTAGATTTCCTTACTCCCTAACTATCTTTTACCGGTTGGTTAGTATGTATTAATTAAGTGGATGACGGGTGTATTCCTTAATACCATTCGTGGGGTGGCGTACGTACTTCCCCAACTCTATAAGCTCCTACTTCACTCCTATGTCGAGCCGGCTAAGAAGCTCCTAACATGGGATCATTAGAATTCGCTCATGCATTAAATACAACCATAATAACCTAGTACGCATTGGTTCATGTTTCTTAAGACGTTCAAGCAAGTTACCGTATAGGAGGTTAGCCAGTTTTCTTAAGCCTAACATCGATAAACAATCATCCAATACAAGTAATAACACACCAACAACCAATAATCAATAGTTAGGTTTCATTAACCAACATATAGACATATTGATTAATTTGAATGGAGACTTATCTTTAATTGAACATGGAAGAGTCAAGGGTGAAAAACCATTGAAAAAGCTGATAAAATCGTCTAGGGTTTGTTCCCAAAAAGTTGCACACTAATGAATGAAAAATAGAAAAGTATATATAGAAAATACACTCTGACGGCGTCAGCTTATAGTCTCTGACGCCGCCAGCTCGCCGCCATTAGGGTTCTCGGATGGCCTAGATCTACTTCTGACGCCGTCACTTGTAAATTAGCTCTGGGCCGTCTCTCTTTATCATTACACCTGACGGCCTAGGATTATTAACACCTGACGCCGTCAGGTGTAAACATCACAATTCTTGCTTAGGGCGTCACGTATAGTCAGAATCCACTCCTTTGTCTTGGTTGGCTGACGGTGTCACCTTGTGACTCTGACGCCGTCAAGAAGGATTTACAACATTCTTTTGAGACTTTGTCGTTTTCTTCACTTTATGCTCCAAAAACGTCCAAAATGATGTGTTTTTCAGAATTCTGCTCAAAAGTACCTAAAATGACAAAAGGAACGATTTAGGGCAATATTTGATCATATTAACACGAATTAAGGCTTAAATGACCCTCTAAAATGGGTACACTTTTCACCTCATCAAATACCCTTACACTTGAGGTTTGCTTGTCCTCAAGCAAATAGGCTTTTATTCCAATCAAAATATGAGTTAGGGGTCATTTAACACTAATATAAAAGTAATTACAACAAATAGTTACTCGACCCTAATCATAATAAGCACGGAAATCATACACTAGCACCTCACAAATAGTGCTTGGATACTCTCATCTCTCGGGTGTTATAAACCTATACAACTAAAAAACGGAATAAAATCACTCACTACCTGTCATAGCAAATAGATTACCATAGGCTTGGGAGAAGATCAATTACTCCACCACTAGGCGTAAGCACCTAAGATAAATTATCAAAGAGGGCTTTCCAAAGGGTTGTAATGTAAGGTGTAGGGATATGATAAACACGGTTTGGTTGGAATAAAGGGTATTTTACTGGTGGCAAGTTAATTATCATGATCAAATACATGTACTATACAATGTTGTTAAGCCAAGACTCGACTCAACTTAAGCTAAAAACGAAATAACAAAAACATAAGCAAACATAAAAAGAAACGTGATAGTAGTCTGTATGTTTTTTTTTCTACTTCTCTTTTTCTCATTTTTTGTATTTTTTTCTTGATTTTTTCGATTTATTATTATTATTATTATTATTATTTTTTGCATACACTCTTGCCCTACCATCCAAAATAATACATCATAGGGGCCTCGGTTCTCCCCTTACACTTGAACTTTTACATACTTTACAAATAACTAATCTAGTGACTCGAATTAAGATAATCGAAACACTTGGAGTACCTTTTTAAAATATTTAGCACATATGGGGGTAATAATGTTGTTCTTCCCCATTACTCCATTACACTAGTACTTTACCCATGAGTCCCAATCGTCCCAAAACAATATGTACAAGGTATGACTCGACTTAGCAACCATGTAATCAATTAGATAATTAACAAAGGGTTTAACACAAATGTTGTCACAATAATGCACTAAAGATGAGTGCATACAAGGTAGGCTAAGGCGATTTGGGTGTACATTTAAGTGGAGTGTAACAAATTCTCACTTTGAGTAAGAAGCTCAAAGGTCGAAATGAAAAGATAGGCTCTGAGGGGTGTACTAGGGGTATCGTGTACCAAAAATGGGTACAACGCAAAGGATGTAGGAGAATTACTTGACCAATGTAGCCAACGTAATTATAACAAAAATACAGGTGTAAAACAAGGGGTTAATCCTAATGCCTCTTATCATGTAGTAGATCTAACTACACGAATGTAGTATCACTTGTGGATTTGAGATGATCCTAACGCAAGTTCTAGAATCTAAGTGCTACCGGTACACACATCATAGCATAAATGCTTTTCCTACCAATTCTAGGGGCGAACCTCACATATTTGGGGTGGAAAATTTTTTAGTGGTACGGTTTTTGTGCTAGTCATATAATTTCCTATCCATGAGACGCTTATTAGGACCAAAGTTTCACTTCTAAATGTTATAAAAATTTTTAAATTGGCGCTAAAATTGCCCTAACAAATATTTCTCTCGGTTTTATTACAAATTTACTATCAAACAAACAAAAATCAAGCGCAATTGCATTCTCTAAGGTGTCTTCATTTACCCCCCTTACACTTAAACCGAACATTGTCCCCAATGTTCACATAAAAGATGTAAAAGTAATGAAAATGAAAGAATGAAACAAATACTCCCCTGATTTGTTGGTTGTGGATAGTGTGGTAACATGGTTAGATCTTCTTCCAAGAAAGATGAAAGCTCAAACCTTCCCTTCCGAAATATAAATCATCTCCTTGTCCAAAATAACCTATTAACCTGAAAAACAATAAAGGCGAATCTCGTGTAAAATCGGCGGTATAATCTATAATAGGATATAATGCTTGTGGAATGAATGTTTTTGCTGAATTCCTGGAGATTATAAGTTGGAGAATTAACAAAACTTTTTATGATTCCGGAAGAAAAACAAAACTTTCAAACATTTCAGAAAATTACTGCCTGACGCCGTCAAGTTGTAGTGCCTGACGCCGAAATGATCTGACGGAATTCTCATGTTAAGTTTCCGGAAATTTTTTTGGAAAAACTAAACCTTACTTCCTAGAGTTCCTACAAAAGCATCATTATGACTCGATACAAGCATTTGACTCAAACAAGTACTAATATGCATGTTAATTTACATTGTTATGATTCATGTTCATTCGTTCTTATAAACCGATTTAGATTTCCCTTACACTTATCTTTTGCAAAATACCTTTATATGTAGATAAGACGAAGTTAAAAACAAAATAAAGCATTTTCACAAGTTAGTTTTTGAAGCATGAATCAATAGCAAGAAAAATAACATACATATGGAAACAAATAAAATCAAACAAACAAACAAATAAACACAAAGCTTGGGTTGCCTCCCAAGAAGCGCTTAACGAGTCTTGTAGCTAGACTCAAAGTCACAGGCTCATCTAGTGTCACTAATGCTCACGTACCCGAGTGTGAGCCACCTAATTGTCGCCTCATCCTTTTTATAATCATCATTAAGCTCTAAACATCCTCGATAGTACCTCTTATTATTTTCATGGGGGTACTTCAGTCCTTTTCTAATATCGCTCTCACTCAGTATACCATAGGGGGAAACCTATTACATTTCTCAATAGAAAAGTTTTTATATCTAGGGTGTGCACGGGGCATTTGATAGACAAAATCCTCATCCCCATCTGAGAATGTAATTAACCCTTTCATTAGTTTTTCATCTAAGTTGGTTAACCTTTTGAAGGGTTTCCCGAATACAACTTGGGTTAAGTCACTATCAATAAACTCTCTTAGATCCTCTATAACCATAAAGTCTGTTTGATAGGTAAAGCTTCCCACAAACACATGCAATGTCTTAGCCCTAGGAACTATATTATCTCCTTGATATTCTAACTCATTTACCATAATTTTATTGTATTCAGCACGCGAAATAATGTTCATTGGCAAAGATGAGTTAAGGTAGGCGTCAAAGCTTCTAAATCCAATTTTGCAGGGGAATTGCATGTTAAACAAACTATCTTTCTCAATCTTTGTCCTAGGGTAAGCATAATTTTGAGGGTTAGCTCTTTCATCTCCTTCAGGGTCATCTACTACTTCCCCATTCCCTAGGTCTTCATCGGAATCCGATGAATAGTAAAAAGGGCCATTTTCATGGTCGGTGTAATGGTCAGATTCGTCCCTATCAGAATGGTTGTCAAAGTGATGATCGGGTGATAGGTTTGGTGGGTTTTCGTTTTCAACAATAGGGGGCTGGTTGGCTAACTGAAAATTCCTACGACGGAAAACACGAATAACAGGGATCAAACGATCAATATTACTCATGAAGAAGTATTACGAACAAAGGCACAAAGAATAAGATAGACTAAAGAGAATTCTAGAAAAATAAAATAAAAATCTCACTAGAAAGGAATCTAGTGAGTAGACCTAATAAAAAAAAATTCAACCTAAACAATAACTATTCCCCGGCAGCGGCGCCAAAAACTTGATGTGCGGGATTGCGACCCCACAACAGGTTTTACCTTTCAAGGGATCTCAAGAGGCTTACAACCCCACCAGGCAGTGTACCTGACCGATGTAGTATAGTGTAGTGGTAAGTACGGGGGATTGATCGTTCTCGACAGGGAATAGTGTTCGTTAGGTATGAAAAGCTACTCTAATTAAATCTAAGGGTGAGGGAAGATTAGTTTTGTATTTTTTTATATTTTATGAAAGCAAGTAAAATCTCAGGTTTGAAGGATTGGGCGTAATTAGTTGCTAGCCTACAAACCCAAATACTACTACTATTGCAAATAAAATAAAATAACTAAAACTAAGTGGTTGTGAAACTTATATGGAGACAAGTGTGTTTAATTAGATTTCCTTACTCCCTAACTATCTTTTACCGGTTGGTTAGTGTGTATTAATTGCGTGGATGATGGGTGTATTCCTTAATACCATTCGTGGGGTGGCGTACGTACTTCCCCAACTCTATAAGCTCCTACTTTACTCCTATGTCGAGCCGGCTAAGAAGCTTCTAACATGGGATCATTAGATTCGCTCATGCATTAAATACAACCATAATAACCTAGTACGCATTGGTTCATGTTGTTAGGTCACCATATTGTAAACACAAGTATTGATTTGATAGAAATAAGATGAGAAATAGAGTTTGGTTGATTAGATCAAATATGAAGAATAAAAGTGCAAGAGTTTCCTTATGTAAATGAAATAACCAACAAGAGTAAGCATTACATAGATGTCCTATTTATAGGTGAAGAGCTAGGGCAACACTCCTTTCTCTTCCCTTCTCTAATTCGTGTGGGCTTTAGGCCCATTGGACGAGTAAAGGGCTTACCCTTAAACATAACATGATTAAATAACTTAGCAACCTATTACAAATGATGAAATAACCGAGACTTGATTAAACGTTGATAAACTTAGGTTCTAACAATCTCCCCCTAAGGATCGGTTGTTGAAGAAGTGATGTTAGTCACGGTCATTTGAGGTTTCTTGACGTCTTCTGTCTTTGCACTTTAGTTGTAGCATTCATAGCTTTGGACGTCTTCAAAAATGATTATGTAGAAATGATTCATCATTCTTAATTCTTAACAATCTCCCCCAGATAGAATGTGTGTTCATTGTTCTTTGTTGATGATGAGATAGTGATTAATCTGATGTGGTAATCTGACATTCGTCACTCTCTTAGACTCTAGTGGATCTGCATCATTCCGACATGATCATACACCTTTGACGTTCGAAACTTTCATATTTGTGAAGCTCTCTTTTCATATGTGAAGATTCCTTATGTTGATGTAGAATCTTTCTTTAGACGGTGTTGCACTTAAGATCGTTTGTCTTTATCACGTTTGTAGATTCTTTTGGCATGGAATCTATCTTTGACATTTGTGTTGCTTCGATCTTTCATGAGAGCTTTGATGTTTGTTGAGATGTAAGTATGAGCATGTGGAAGCTGGTGTTCAGGATGGTGGTTGTACCTGCATTGAAACAGTTAGCAATAAAACATCCGGTACTTACAGGTTTGGAGTTAGAATTCGTCAACAGCATAGTGTGAAGACTCCTTCTAATCCTTACCAAGGCCGTTCCTAATCGGATACCCCCTAGAGGGCTTACACAGACATGCATACGCACACCCACGATTAGGTGAGTCGCTGGAGATCACCCCACGACTGTAGACCGTTTGAAACCATCGAACACACTAAGCGTAATCCACAAGGAATCACCGAAGTGACCTGCTGTCAGGGCTGTTTGATGTTGACCCTGGCAGGATTTCCGTTCAATCATTCGAGAAATACCTAAGTAAATCCCTCATAAACGTTCAAGGCAGATTGCTAAGATCTGCGAAGGACTCGATAATTTACACTTAGTGTCCAATGATGCAAGACACTTAGTGTAGAAGATTTTTGTGTTCCTAAGAGATCTTTTATGTTATCTCGTGGCTCTAGACTCGATAAGTGCACATTTGGTTTCCTATGCGGAGGCATGGAGCAGAGGGCCTCCTGTTTCAATATCAACCATCTCTAATAGACGATCGATAGATTACACTGGTTCCCCGTGAGAATGAAACAAACATCTTTTGAGAGATGCCTGAGTGGCTAAGAAGGTTTAGGTGCATTGCGTCACTGGGTCCATGACGTCTTTTATCTTCAATACCGGTGTCGCCTTAGCAACGACCAGTAGCATATGAATTGAACCCGGTGTCTGACCTATGGTTGATAAAATGGAGGGCTATTTCTTTTCACCCTTTTCATTCATTTTCTTTTTAATTCTTCAACCCCTTCTTTCTCCTTTCATTCTTTTCTCCTTTTGTTATATCATACCTAAGGACTTCTAATTTCTAACTATTGGTGATGTCCTTGGGTAGATCCCTCCGGTTTAGGCGGATCATAGGACGGTTTTTCCTATCCTTAGTCACCTTGTAACTCCATAACTATCCTATTGATGCCTTTAAACCAAATCATTGAAAATCTCTCAAAGTGTGTAAGAGTGTAAAACTTTTTGTTAACACTTTGAGGTTTTGGATTTTATATGAAATACTCCCCCTCAACATATGCTCATGATTATTTTCAGAAATTTGCATATGTGGAAAGAGTTGGCACTTTTTGAATTGATCCACTCTTAATAGTCATGTACCCGAGGGACACGTTTACGTTGCTTAGTTAAAGGGATGCATTATCAGCTTTTAGGTGATAACTAGCCCTAATAACTAACTTGATGTTGTTAACATTCCTAAAAGGAAGTTAGACCCGTCAAAGTAAACAACTAGAAAGAGTTTCTCGAAACGGTACTTTCTAATCGGATAAATCCTTTCGAATTCAGACATTTGTTGTTTCGTCAATTCGTGGGTCAATTCTGAGTCGAGCTCGTACGAGATAAGACTTTTTGACATCATATTTTAATCACTTTCTTTTTCTCCCCCTCAAAAATAGCATATCAAATGTTGTTTTTGTAAACGGTTTTGATTAAAATATGCCTTTTTGAGTCTTATGGGGAGAGATCAACAAGATTTGAAGATTTAAGAACGATGTTTTGATTCAAGTACTCCCCCTCAACAAGTGATTACTTATTGAGGTGTAATACTTGTCTTTTGAGCAGATTTGAAAAATACTGAAAGGTTTGATTAAATCTACTCAAAAGTAAGAAGCTTTCGCTCCTTATATTAGGATTGTGGCACTGATGCGTACCACAGGGTCCTTTCATTACAAAGTGCGGGTTGTACACTGTTATGTGTGCACAAGCCTTAGTAATTACAAATCAAACAATATTATAAATATATTGAAATTTTTGTACCAGAAGTATGGGAGCTGAGCTAAGCATCGAAGACTGTGAACTTTGGATCAGGTCGGCGAAATGTCAAGACCGGAAATGATGGTCGAACACCGATATAGCTTTCCAACCTTCTGATCTGTTGTCGTCGATATAGCCTTTCTTCAATCGTATGGACAAAGTTTCTGATCATTCTGCGTCCATTAGCTTTCCACCTAGTTGCTCTTCCCTCTTTCAGCCTCTTCTTTTCATCCTCCAACCTTTCTGCTAACCCATCACGAACTCGTTGAAGTGTGACATCACAAAACTTCTGAATCTCATCGAACCTCATGAAACGAAGCTGATGCTTGCTGTTGAGGTAGATGACTCCAAATGCCGGTTGTTGCACGAGAGAGTATTGTGACATCCCGGTAATTTCAGGAATCATGAGTTGTGGTTGAGTAAGGTTGATGGTGTTCTGATAACTTTCCACTCCCAGCTGAAGATCTTCCACTCTTTCTTGAACAATTAATCGTCTGATGTGGAGTAGGAGAGATGCGATGAAGTTGTACTGTGTGTCTTGTTCAAAGTTGAGCAGCTTTCCTTGAACTTTTAGCAGATACATATCTTCAATGTCATTCAGGTTCAAATCTGGGAAGTCTGCTTCACAAAACTTGTACTTCTTCTCGTCTAGTCTCTTGACGACGATTTCCTTCAAGAAGGCGTAGTTGAATTTCTTCTCTTCCACGATCTCCAGTATGGCAACGATACGAAGCGGTTGCTTCACATTCTCACTGGACTTGAGATGTAGTCTGTGGGTGTAGCCAAGCTTTCGTTTTTCCGGCCAGTGTTGAATACCGAGAAGAGCGTCCCTGTTGTATTGGACAACTGATTTGCAGTAGATTGGTGCGTGCTCTTCAATGTCTGGTAATTCATATCGGGCGGCTGGAATTGAAAGTGTGAGTGAGGATGCATATCGTTCCTTGGAGGTCTCGTGTGCATGCTGAAGGTATTGGAAGTCGTTGTTGAAGAAGCGTCGGTAGGGGATCTTAGGTTTTTCTGGAAACCCAAGTAGAGGTAGTGGTTTTGTCCAGTCCGTGAAGTAAGGTTTCTTCGTTTCAGTATCGACATTCGATTCAGGGTTAAGCCAGTCGAACGAGCCAGATAAAGCACAGGCTATGTTCTCCATGTGGTAATCGAGTTCTACTTTGTTCCCGGATCTCTTTTTGAGAAAGTCCATTGCTTCACGATTAATCCGCTTCAGTTCAGTCTTTGACAACCTTTCAACTTGTAAACCTGACATAATACTCTGAGTCATCTGCAAAGTATTACCCGGCAATGGTTCGTCGGTCTCAAGCGGTGGTTGTGCTTTGATCATCGTTGTCAGCCAATCAGAGTCATGAGCTTCGTCCACATCTAGCCATGAGAATTGAGTAGTCTTTTTCTTCTGCTTCTTTGACTTTGAGGACTTCTTCTTCTCTTTTGGAGACGATGGACCGGTTTGAAATTCAGGAATTTCTGATTCGGGTATTGCTGTTTCTGGTTCTTCCTGAGTGTCAAACGGTTGAAGCATGAATGGTGCCTCTGATTGTGTCGGTCCGGAGCCGGATGCAGGAGCTCTTTGTTTGGAAGGAGGAGCCTTAGAAGTCTTGTGGGGCTGTTGTGATGAAGATGGTGCTTCTGACTTCTTTGACTTCTTGCTTTTCGGATCTGAGTCAGGATCATCATCTTTCCTTTGTCGTTTGTGTTTACCGGCAGCTTCCTTGCAAGATTCTTTTGAGGCAATGGCTTGAAGTGCCTCGAACATCGTTGATTCTTCAGGTGTCTTATCCTCCTTGTTTCTGAGCTTGACAGCTAACAGTGTTTGCAGTTGTTCAGTAGATAGCTCTTCCGGTGTTGGAGGATCCCTGTTAGTGCGAAGGTAGAATGGAGTTGACTCAAGCATTCGTTCAATGTTGTGCTTGATCCTGGTATTCAATTTAGAACGAATCGGCTCAATAAGCGCAGACACAGCCGGTTCAGTTATTGCAGCGAGATTTTCGTTGAGATATTCTGTTGTGTACTCTTTGATCATCCCGTCCATGTCGGCATGTAGAACTTTGTCGACAAGTGCACTCGCATCCTGAAGATCTTTGACTTGTGAAGTCAAAGTTTTGACCTGTTGTGAGAGCAGTTGTACTTGGTCATTAAGATCTCCAGTTGGCTGTTGTGTCTCCTTCTTTTTCTTCTTTGCCAAATCAAGAGCTTTCTTGATCCGCTTTGATGCTGTCAAAGCTGCTTTGCCTCCCTTCTTCTTCTTGTCAGATTTGCTTTTGGATGTTTTCTTTGCTGGTGGTGGTGATGAGTGATGTGATGATGATGATGATGAAGATGATTTTTGCTCGGGTTCTGATGGAGGAGGTGAGGGATCCCTTGGAGGTGTTCCTTTTGGAGTCGGGGGATTCTTTGAAGATGAGTGCGGAGGACTGTTGATATATTGATCAGTGTCAATGAGGTCTTCGTCTTGATCGAGTCCACGAAGCAGTCTATCCGTCTCTTCTTTAGCTTTCCTCTTGATTTCCTCATCTTTCTGAACTTTAGCAATGAATTCATGTGTGATGTACTCTTTCTGCTCTTGCTCTTCCTCTGTAGCTTCTTCCATGATGATGTTCCCTTCAGTGTCACGTTGTTCGGTTTCGGTCTGAGGAACTACAGTGCTACTTGAGCCAGCCTCATGTCCTTGAAGATTCGTTGGAGTTTGATGAGGTTGTGGATGTTGGAGATCGAGTAGTACAGCTGCCCTGAAGTTTTTCTCTTCCTGCTTCTTTTCAGCCCTGGTGTCGACAATGATACTCTTCAGTTTACGTTTGTCAACCAGTGGCTCTGCAGTTGGTTCATCTTCTGCTTCTTCATCACGAGCAGCATCACTCGGTTCATTGATGGTAATACCCGTGCCTTTTCTTTGTTCTTGCTCGGCAGTTTCCTTGCTTAATTGTTTAGTCAGTTCAAGCCCTGGAAACTCTTCTTCTTCATCAAGTTGTACTTCTTGGTCATCTGGAGCCTTTGACCTTCTTTCATAGTCTGCTTCGTCATCAGATTCAGAGCCGAACTCAAATTCAGTTTCTATTTCAGATGATGAAGCTGATGGTTCATCCTGAGGAATCTGCTTAGGTGCAGCTTTCCTTCTTGGTCTGGTGGGTGGCTTTTGAGCAGGCTTTGGTTTTTGTGAGGTTGTAGTACTGCTCGTGCTATCGGACTTGCCACCCCTCTTGCTTCGGCTTCGGACAATAGTTGCTGGTTCATCTTCTTTCTCATTGAAGCAACTCTCCCAGCCTTGAATGCTTTATCATAGATTTTGAAGTTCTGAGTCTTTCTGATTTCGTCATCCAAGAAGTGATCTGGGATTCTCATGCCTTTGGTTCTTGGAATGAACCTGATGGACTTGACAAAGGAAATCTTTGGGTCTTCATTGAATATGTCTTTCGGTT
>LBNU01033623.1:65202-80089 GCA_014162995.1 Artemisia annua
TGTGTCATAGATGGGTATGACATCTTCCTCAACCATCTGTTCTTTGTCAAAGTTGGGCTCTGAGTCATAGAAGGTTCTGATCTCTGCACAATCAACGTCTGTATCATTCCCTAATCTGCTGCTGTCATCCGACTGTTCTAATTCTGTCCCACTACTTTCCGTGTCAACCAAACTAGCATCCAATGCTTTAGCCGTATTAACCTTCCCTTCTTGAGTCTGCAACTTTCTTTCAGTCACCCTTCTGTTATACTCTTTTTCGTGAAGTATTCTTTCAGCAATCAACTTCTCAATAGAATCCATTAGTTGGAGCAGTATATCTTTGAAGTTTTGAAAACCGAGTCGAGTGTATTCAAGAAAATACTTGTTTGTGATGAAAGAGTCATCGTCCGAATATAACCTCGTACGGATGAATTGCTGAAACTGTTTCTTAAGTACACAAAAGGCAGCCATGGATCCATTCTCATGAAGTTCTTCTTTGTTAAGTTGATCTTCAAGTTGATCCATGTTGAGGAACATCGTATGAGTGAAAATCTCAACGTCTTCACCAAAGAGTGATGGAAATGCCCGTTTGAATCCATACTCGGAACGAGTTCCTGCTAAGTCTATGTTAGAGAGAAGCTTAAGGTGTGAATGAAGTAATCTAAAAGATTCTATGCATTTCTCTTTCATTTCTTGCATTAAAACTTCTTGCGAATCAATGTCTTGAAGAGCAGAGTTTGGTGGTGAAGGATTAGATGAAGGTTTTAATCTGTTGTTGGTGGGTGAGGAAATTTGAGACGTCTGTTCATTCATTAGCGACCTTGATTGATACATTTTCTCTCCCCCGTGATTGTTGCGATGTAATCGGAATAATCAAACAAAATGTAAACAAAGAAAGTTAGATCACACACAAGGTCGATATATAGTGATTTCAAGTTTTCCCTCCAAAAATTGACTCTGAAAATTTTCTCTCCTAGAATTTGAAATTCACCATAAAATGCAATTCTAAGGTCACTAGAAAAATTTGAGATTTAAAAATTTTGACGCCAAATTTTACCGAAAAAATTTGAATTTTGGCCTAAAAATTTGAATTTTCGGCCAAAATTTTCACTGTTATACCAAAATTTGAATTTCGCGTAAAAATTGAACGTTTAGTCTCCCATAATTTTTTTTTTTTTTTTTTTTTTTTTTTTTTTTTTGAAGAATAGAAGTTAGAAGATATTAGAAAGAAAGAAACTTGTGTATATGATGGATCTTGTAGAAGGTATAGATGTTATGCCAAGCCTTGTAAACTTTCCCAAGTGTGTTCTCGAAACTTTGTTGGAGAATATCTCGAAAAGCAGTCAAAGTCCAAAGTTCTCGATAAATTACCAAAGTTCTCGAAAAGTTGCCAAATTTCTCGAAAAAACTAAATTATCGAGAAAATTTTAGTAAAACTTTCGAGAAATTTTACTGTAGTAGAAATTAGCAAAGTTCTCGAAAAATATGAAATGATTTCGAAAGTTTTCCAAGGATCTCGAAAATCAGAAGATTTCGAACGGTAGGAAAAGATCTCGAAAACTGTCAAATTTTCGAAAAAATTTCTACAAATTATCGAGATTATACAATGTCGATAATATCCAACGAGTCGAAGTGTTTTCTTTCTTATACAAGAGAGAAAAACACTGAGTAACCAACGAAAAGACCTTAGGAGCAAAAACCAAAGATCTCGAAAGATTGGGGTTTAAGTTTCTCGATAAGTAGTCAAAACTAGGCAGATTTTTGTTTTTGTAAAAAAGCAATCCAAGAACACGTTTTTAATCCAAGAGTCTTGTACAACTAACCTTAAAATGATGAAATCTTAAAGAAAGTTGCAAACTTGAACCACTTTTCAAAAATTTCAAAAATCTCGAAAAATAGTACAAGTTGTACGAATCTTAAATTTTTTGAAAATTTTTGAGACTTTGTTGGTTGTTTGAGTTTGTAACACAAGTTTGAAGACAAAGATGTGATAGAAACACGAAACAAACAAGAAAGTAGCAAGATTTAACAAAAAAATAACGAGTAAAAACACGAATTTTTGGTTCGTTAAATACAAAAACAAAACATACACCTTCTTCTAGCGATTGATACCACTTGTTAGGTCACCATATTGTAAACACAAGTATAGATTTGATAGAAATGAGATGAGAAATAGAGTTTGGTTGATTAGATCAAATATGAAGAATAAAAGTGCAAGAGTTTCCTTATGTAAATGAAATAACCAACAAGAGTAAGCATTACATAGATGTCCTATTTATAGGTGAAGAGCTAGGGCAACACTCCCTTCTCTTCCCTTCTCTAATTCGTATGGGCTTTAGGCCCATTGGACGAGTAAAGGGCTTACCCTTAAACATAACATGATTAAATAACTTAGCAACCTATTACAAATGATGAAATAACCGAGACTTGATTAAACGTTGATAAACTTAGGTTCTAACACATGTTTCATAAGACGTTCAAGCAAGTTACCGTATAGGAGGTTAGCCAGTTTTCTTAAGCCTAACATCGATAAACAATCATCCAATACAAGTAATAACACACCAACAACCAATAATCAATAGTTAGGTTTCATTAGATCTAAGCAAACACAAGGTAAATCTAGCCTAGCATGTTAATTGAAAGACAAGCATAAGATATAATTAACCAACACATAGACATATTGATTAATTTGAATGGAGACTTATCTTTAATTGAACATGGAAGAGTCAAGGGTGAAAAACCCTTGAAAAAGCTGATAAAATCGTCTAGGGTTTCTTCCCAAAAAGTTGCACACTAATGAATGAAATATAGAAAAGTATATATAGAAAATACACTCTGACGGCGTCAGCTTATAGTCTCTGACGCCGTCAGCTCACCGCCATTAGGGTTCTCGGATGGCCTAGATCTACTTCTGACGCCGTCACTTGTAAATTAGCTCTGGGCCGTCTCTCTTTAGCATTACACCTGACGGCCTAGGATTATTAACACCTGACGCCGTCTGGTGTAAACATCACAATTCTTGCTTAGGGCGTCACGTATAGTCAGAATCCACTCCTTTATCTTGGTTGGCTGACGGCGTCACCTTGTGACTCTGACGCCGTCAGGAAGGATATCCAGCATTCTTTTGAGACTTTGTCGTTTTCTTCACTTTATGCTCCAAAAACGTCCAAAATGATGTGTTTTCCAGAATTCTTCTCAAAAGTACCTAAAATGACAAAAGGAATGATTGAGGGCAATATTTGATCATATTAACACGAATTAGGGCTTAAATGACCTTCTAAAATGGGTACAATTTTCACCTCATCAATTAGTTAAGGAAAATGAGCTTTTAAAAGGTCAAATTCAAGCAAAGGTGTTTGCACATGCTGCATTGCAAAACAAATTAAGAAGATTGACTAGCCAGAGTGTGGATACTAAGTTTGCAAAACCATCAATCTTGGGGAAACCGCCTCTACAACCTATCAGAAAACAATCGGTAGTCAGACAACCAACTGCATTTAAATCTGAACGATCAAAATTTTCAAAATCTCGGTTTGCCTCCCAAGTTGTTAAGAAAAATGATTTGACAAAACCAGTCACTCCACATTCTTGGCCTAAGGAAAATGCATCTATTTCTGCTAAACCTCAATATGTGATTAAACCTAGCTCATCTAGGATTAGTTCAAAAATAGTATCTAAAACGAGCATTAAAAATAAAGAGTCTTATGGCAAAAATGACATGTACAAGAACTATGATCTAGAAAAGGCTAGGAAAAAGACACTACTTCAAAAAGATGGAATTCTAGGCTCAAAACCTCGTGTAATTCCTTCCACTGTATTACTGAACATTGCTAGTAGTAGCAAACCAAAACCTAAGAGTACTCAACAAACTAATAGGAATTGGCTAGCGTCTAAGAGTAGTTTCGTAAACAATCATGATGTCTGTGCTTTTAAATATCTTCAAAATGTGAATTCACGTGCAAAGACACAATCGACTAAGACAAACAAACCCGTTGAACGAAAAGACATGATTCAGAAACCTAAGAATTGGATCACTATAGGACGTAGGTTTTCTCAACAAAGTGATGCTCCCACATTTCATTCCGCTGCATCTAAAAAAGAAAACGTCTCCTAGATCTAACATTAAGTGGGTACCCACGGGTAGAATTTTCAAATCGATTGGTCTTAGGTGGATTCCTACAGGAAAGATTTTAGGCATTTGCACCAAAACAAATGTGAACCCCACAACATCTATCTCTGAGGCGAGAAAGAAAAACATCGAAATCTTGTGTTCGGGTGTCAAGAAGATAATTGACACTACAACTTTATGCTTCTAACATGTGGAACCCAGTTTCACTTGGGGATCCATATTCTCTATTTTGTCTCTTCCTTCTTTCTTTACAGATACAACAGGAATGGCTTCGGAACAACTCAGTTTCGGACCCGATCTTAATGTTATGGCTTCTGAGCAAAACAGCTTAGGACCCGCAACCAACAGTCTTAATTTTCATGATCAATCAGCTGCACCACCATTGGAACGCAATCATCATCAATTGGAAACCTTGTTCTCTCCACTGTTTATTAAGACTCTTGGATGTTGTGCTCCAGATGTATCGAATGTTTCCGCTGCACAACCTGATACTTTTCCAATTCAAGATACACCTGAATCTACAACAACAACCATTGCTGCAGATGCACCTCCAATCGATTCTCCAACAATAGAAGAACAAACACAAACTGCTTCCAACAACATTGATACAGCTGCTGATCAACAAAATCAATAAGTACCCGCACTTGCAGATTATGACGGAATTGCTTTCTTCAATCCATTTGCATCGGCTCCAACCATTCCTAATATAGCAGAGTCATCTTCTCGCAATTTGGATTCGTCTAATATGCATACGTTCTACCAACATCACCCTTCGACACATCATTGGACTTAAATGGATTTGGAAAAACATGCTGAACGCCAAGCATATTGCTCTCAGATATCATTTCATCAAGGAGCATGTCGAGAAGGGTACTATTGAACTACATTTTGTGGGTACGGAATAACAACTGGCAATCTTATTCACTAAACCACTACCTCCTTCAAGGTTTGCTGAATTAGTCCACTAGATTGGTATACGATGTTTGACTCCTGATAATCTAAAAAACTTTCTTAAAAACAACTGAGAAAGTCAAAGACCAAAACACTTTGTAAATATCTGTTATCAAAAAGAAAATACAAAAACATAAAACTTTCAAAAAACTACAAAAAGAATCTTCTTTCTCCATGCGCAAAATTTTTATCTTCAAAACTATGTTCCTCCATTAAAAACAAATCTCGCTTTAAACTGTCAAAATGAAACATGTTTTGAGGGGGAGAAATTTTTTTTTTTCACAACATCATGAAGTTTGCACACCTAATCTTAAGTCTTCAAGAAAAATTGTTTCTTCATCATTCAGATTAAAAACTCACTTAAAAAAAAATTCTATAATCTCTCGAATTAAAATGTGCAAAAAGGTTTCACAAAGTAAATGCTAATTCGAGGGGGAGATATGAAATTTTTATCTTCCACAAATGTTCTCGAAAGTAGCACACATAATTAAAACGTCGACGAATCAGTCTAATGATTTTTTATCTTCGGTCTTTTTCCACAATTGTGTGTTTCTAATTTCTTCATGGTTGTTGTCTAATCGTTCCCTAAATGTTTCAAATGTTTTTAATGGTCAAAAAGGCATAATCAGAAACTAGTGTTTATGTAATTATCGATCGGGGCATTTTTTTATGTGTTTACTCTAATTGATTATTTCATATTGCTTTAGAGAACACTAAAGAATGCTCGATTTGTGTGTTTGCTCGATTAGAAACAACATAGGTTTGAAATCATGTGATTTAGGGTTTAGGATGTCGATGTATTTGCTGCTACTAGTAGGACGTATTATTGTACAATATTCATGCATTATGATGCTAACATGCGTGCAAAGCCTCAAATCATAACCCCAAACCATGATAATAATCAGAAACTTTCGAGTGTAAGAATGAATTAATCTGATCTTGTGTGTTGATTTGAGAATAATGAGCACTTTGGAAGATTTAGAATGAGTTTTGATATCTGTATACTTGTTTATGCCTGATGCATTTCTCTGTGTGCAAGTACATGTCGTCCCATTGAAAGACAAAATTACAACAATTGTCAAAATGTTTCATACGGAACATATTTTGAGGTCAAAGGGCTAAGTGTGTCAAACGGCCAAACTTGAAGAAGGATTCAAATGATGAGAAACTAGTTTTTTCAAACTCTACAATCCCGCTTTACACCGGTAAAGCAAGTGTGGAAACCAAAGCAAAGTCGTTCAAAACCTTTCAAATTTTCAAAACCTGGAATGCTTTGGCTATAACAAAAGAATGACTCTGAGTTAAACATCACAACTATCGGAAGATTTCCATTTATCACATAAACAAATCTTTAAAAAGAACCCATGAGGTTCAACTCGAGATGGGAATTCTTCTTTTGATTTTAAAACTCAAACGAGAGACACCGGGTTTCTCAAACAACTTTCAACAGAAAAAGAGTTTTAAATTCCAATGATTCAACGAGTGGTATTTCAAAATGAAACAAAGTTTTTCAGTCCTCGTTGGAATTCAACATCTTTTAATCGGATTGACACAACCTATAAATGGATTTCAAATTTTGGCAAACCTGTTCGCGCCATGCATAAATGGATTCTTGAGGTTGTTCTCAAATCTGATACTCAAGCATTCTTTGTTGTATAATACTTGATTGTGTTTCCTAAAACCTTAAGCAGAATAATCCCACGAATTTTTCAAAAAGTATTTTTTAAATACCATTCAAAATTCTGCTCAAGAAGACTATCTCTCGAATAAACTTCATTATTTGAGGGGGAGTATTTTTGTTAAAGGAAAACAAATTTTGTATTAAAACAATGGCTTGTGCACACATAACAGTGTACAACCCGCACTTTGTAATTAAACGACTCTGAGGTACGTTTCAGTGCCTCAATCCTCATATAAGGAGCGAAAGCTTCTTACTTTAGAGAAGAATTAATCAAATTTAAGTTTTCTTAAAATTCTGCTCAAAAGACAAGTATTTCACCTCAATAAGTATTCACTTGTTGAGGGGGAGCACTTGTAAACAAATCTTTTCTAAATCATAAAAAGTTCTTGTTGAATTCTCCGCATAAGACTCAAAATGCACATTTTAATAAAAATTTTCACAAAAACAACATTTATATGCTATTTTTGAGGGGGAGAAAATGAAAAAGTGATTAAAATATGGTTGAAATATGTTGAATCTCGCATGAGCTCGACTCAGTTATCACCCACGAATTGATGAAACACAAAAGTTAGTAATCGAAAGGACTTGTCCTGGACAGGTAATAATTTCAAGCTAGTCTAACTAGTGATGTGAACGTGTCTCGAAGAGGACTTGTCTGAGTAGAATGTACCATTTCGATAAACTTTCTGTGAACTTGACCAGGCCGGGTAATAATTTCAAGCTAGTCTAACTAGTGATGTAAACGTGTCTCGAAGTGGTCTTGTTCACTTAAAGTCGATCAATTCAAAAAGTGCCAACTCTACCCAACATGTGCAAATTTATCTTAAACAATTACGAGCACATGTGAAGGGGGAGTATTTCTGAAAAAGCAAAACTCTCAAAGTGTTAACCAACTATGTTTTATAATAATAAAATACTTTGAGAGATTTTCAAACAAATGGTTTATGGCAATCAATAGGATAGTTATGGTGATATAAGGTGACCAAGGTTAGGAAAACCGTCCTATGATACCGCCAGAGCCAGATGGATCTGCCCCAGGACAACACCATAGTTTAGAAATAGAAGTCCTTAGGTATGATATGAAAAAAAGGAGATATGAATGAAAGGAGAAAGAAGGGGTTGAAGAATTAAAAAGAAAAGCAACGAAAAAGGGTGAAAAGAAATATCCCTCCATATGTTCAACCTTAGGGCAGACACCGGGTTCAACTCTTATGCTACTGGTTGTTGCTAAGGCGACGCCGGTATTGAAGATTAAGACGTCATGGACCCAATGACGCAATGCACCTAACCTTCTAAGCCACTCAAGTTCTCTCAAAAGAGCTTGTTTCATTCTTACGGGGAACCCTGCATAATCTATCGACCGCTCATTACGAGCTATGTTGATATTGAAACATGAGACACCTCCCCAGTCTCCGATGACTAAATGTGCACTTATTGAGTCTAGAGCCGCGAGATACATCAAAGATCTCTTAGGAACACTTAATATTTCTACACTGGTGGTTCAAAATTAAGGACGCCAGTTGTAAATTATCGAGTCCTTCTCAGATCTTAGCAATCTGCCAGAACATTTATGAGACGATTCACAATTGTGATTCTCACTGATTGAATGGAAACTCCTGCAAGGGTCAACATCAAACAACCCTGACAGCAGGTCACTTCGGTAACTCCTTGTGGGTTACGCTTAGAGCTTGCGGTGGTTCCAAACGGTCTACAGTCGTGGGGTGATCTCCAGCGACTCACCCAATCGTTGATGTACTTAGGCATATCTTGTAAGCTCTCTCGAGGGCATCCGATTTGGGAACGGCCTTGGTAAGGATTAGAGAGAGTCTTCACACTATGTTCTTGACGATCTCTAATTCCGAACCTATAAGTACCGGATATTACTAACAATTTTATGCAGGTACAACCACCATCATGAAACCAGTTTCCACATGCTCATACCTACATCTCAAAGTAAAAGGAAAGCTCTCTCAAAAAGATCGATGCAAAGAAAAGGTCAAAGAAAGATTCCACATCACGTGAAAGAATCTACAAAGTTGAATGATAAAGATCAAAAGCTAAGCAAAGTTCAAAGAAAGATTCTATGTCAACACAAATGAATCTACAGCAATAAAATGAGAGCTACGGATGCATAACACAAAGTCAAAGATGTATGAGCATGTTGGAAAGGCGTAAATCCACTGGAGGCAAAGGAGTGACGAAAGGCAGATTATACCATTATTGGATCACTACAATAACGATGAACACAGAATGATGAACAAAGAACATTATTGCTTAATGATTTTTCTGAGATGTCTAAAGCCGTGAAAGACAAAGTTTAAGACAAAAATGAAGACGTCAAGCAACCTTTGATGACCAACACTTAGGGGGAGATTGTTAGGAATGCTTCTAAACATTATCTAGTCTTGGTCATCTAATTATGTAATAGGTTGCTTTAGATTATTATTATGTTTAGTTTTATTAATGTTTCATGATATTATGCTTATTATTCATGTAACGTTAAAGTCTAAGGGCCACATGTGCTAATATGTGAAAGATGTGTGATGCCCTAGACTAGCACTATAAATACATTATGTAACCCTCCTTGGAGGGTGTTGGTTCTTTTGTTAATTCAAGTTATTATCATTCACACACAAGAGTTCCTTCCACACTCTCTCTCTCTCTCTCTCTCTCTCTCTCTCTCTCTCTCTCTCTCTCTCTCTCTACTTATTTTCTCTCTCAAGATTTATATGGTTATGTGTTATGAAATGGTGACCTAACAAGAAGCTTTGTCTAGAGTTTTGGGATTTGACTGTAAGAGTAAACATTGTAGATCCAGTTTAAGTCCGGAGATATAAAACGATATAAGTAAAGATTTAGAGATCCTTGTTACTCGATTTGCAAGTACCACAAACTCACTCTCGTATTCGGCCATCGTACCCATTTGCAAGAGCTTAGAGAGTGCGTATTTCATGTCCCGATCGCTGCCGCCAGATGCCATGAATAATACTCAAGCGATTAATAACTCGAAATTTTTTTCGATGAGTAGTACCCGTGATGAACAATACTCCGATGAACTGTACTCGATGAATAGTACCCCGATGAACAGTAAATTAAAAAAAATTGGAACCCTAATCGTAAACCCTCTCAATGAGAGCTCTCAATGAAAGCACAAATTGATATGACCCGGTTAGGGGTTGTATCAGGATAAGGTATCACTTTTAGCGTCTGCGAGCTCCTAAGAAAATAGAGAGAAGAACTAGAGATTTGTTTATCTTAAACTTTGATTGATTAACTATAATAAATGATTACAAGAGTATTTATAAGACAAAGTAGGGTAAAACCCTAAGACCTAAATAGGTCATGGGCCCGGGCCCAGGCGTATCATATATGCATTTAATTTTTAGCTAAAAAATATATTTCAGTGCATCTAAAATATTAGGGATGCATCTAATTCAAGTAGATGCATCTCTAATGGTGGTTATAGTTATTTTTGAACCTTCTCATTTGATCATAAGTATAATATTTAGCGCTAAATGTTTTAAAATGATCTAAAAAGTTACTCCTAAAACCTTAAATGAAACATTTGGTAAAAAGATGAAGAAAGTTTCGATTTAATTTTTTAGCGGCAGCTAGAATAAAAAGAGGAGAATAATAAGGGTTACATGATAGTTGTACATAAAGCTTGTTGCTCTTGTTAAACAATTACGTGCCAACGTTCCCCCCCCCTCTCTCTCTCGATATACATAACAAGATAAATTGTTTAATTTTGATTTTATGATAAATTTCTATCAGTTTAATTGTATTCATAAAAGGATAAGGGTGAAGCTTATTAAGTTAAGCGTGCCCGGGTGAGAGTAGTACCGGTTTGGGTGACTGACCGGGAAGTCCTCACTTGGGGACCACAAGCTCTAATAATTTTAGGCAGTGAAGAGGAGAGCTTGTGAGACATTAATTTCACAAGTTCGAATCCGAGCCGGCCCCGGTTTTCATCCGACCGTTACTCCAGCGAGTAAACTCGTGTGGAGGCGGTACGGTTTCCGGGCGGAAGCCGTTTATATCCCCACTACTCCAGCGTGGGCCCGGTTCAGACAACATGGTCTGGGTATGTGGTAGATGAGGGCCTGCCAATGTGGCGGGTGAGACTCTAAACCAAAAAATTGAAAGGGTCGCCTTCCAAAAAAAAAAAATTGGCATAAAGCTTTTGAGAACATTTTAAATTAAGCATTGAGTAATTAGCATTTAACATTTAGCATTATTATTGGAAGCAGATAGTATTTATAAAATTATAAAAACGCTAGTTTCTCAATGCTCTTTGAATAAATATTTAGCAATTACGTCACTTTACGCATTAAAATTACAAGCCGGTTAGCTGCTTCGAAGGAAAGATTCATTGTGTCCTTGATGTCGAAGGTTAAGCTATCGGCCCCTACTCGTAAGGTTAGTTTGCCATCATGAACATCAATAACAGCACGAGCAGTTGCAAGGAATGGTCTTCCTAGAATGATGGGCACTAGGTCATCTTCCTCAATTTCAAGGATGACGAACTCAACTGGAAATTTGAACTTCCCTACCTTAACAAGCACGTTTTATGATGAGATGAAAAGTGTTACGCTTTTAGGGGGTCATTTAAGCCCTAATTCGTATAAATGTGATCAAATATTGCCCTAAATCGTTCCTTTTGTCATTTTAGGTACTTTTGAGAAGAATTCTGGAAAACATGCATATTTGGACGTTTTTAGAGCATAAAAGTGAAGAAAACGACAAAGTCTCAAATGAAGCAGAAATTACAACCTGACGGCGTCAGAGTCACAAGGTGACGCCGTCAGCAAGCCTTGACAAAAGAGTGGAAACCAATTATCAAATGACGGGCCAGAAAGATTTTGGAAATTAACACCTGACGCCGTCAGGTGTTAGAAGATGTAGGCCGTCAGGTTATGATTTAAAGAGTGACGGCCCAGAGAGGAATAGAGAGTAAAGGCGTCAGAAGTGGATCTAGGCCATCCGATAAACCTAATGGCGGCGAGCTGACGGCGTCAGCCTCTATAACCTGACGCCGTCAGAATGTAAAATCTATATATAGTTTTCTATTTTTGATTCATTAAGTGTGGAACTTTGTGGAGAACTTTTGGCACCAAACCCTAGACGAATTTTCTGTACTTTTTAGGGTTTCCAACCCTTGGAACCCTCATGCTTAATTAAAGATAATTCTTCACTTTAATTCAATCAATACGTCTATGTGTTGGTTGATTATCTCTTTTGCTTGTCTTTTAATTAACATGCTTGACTAAATTCTCTTGTGTTTGCTTAGATCTAATGAAACCTAACTATTAATTATTGGTTAATTGATGTGTTGTTGTTTGTTGGGATGATTGTTCCATCAATGTTAGGCTCAAGAAAACTGGCCAACCTCCTTTATGGTAACGTGCTTGAACGTCTTGGGAAACATGTCAGCCTCTATAACCTGACGCCGTCAGAATGTAAAATCTATATATAGTTTTCTATTTTTCATTCATTAAGTGTGGAACTTTGTGGAGAACTTTTGGCACCAACCCCTATACGAATTTTCTGTACTTTTTAGGGTTTCCAACCCTTGGAACCCTCATGCTTAATTAAAGATAAGTCTTCACTTTAATTCAATCAATATGTCTATGTGTTGGTTGATTATCTCTTTTGCTTGTCTTTTAATTAACATGTGTAGCTAAATTCTCTTGTGTTTGCTTAGATCTAATGAAACCTAACTATTAATTATTGGTTAATTGATGTGTTGTTGTTTGTTGGGATGATTGTTCCATCAATGTTAGGCTCAAGAAAACTGGCCAACCTCCTTTATGGTAACGTGCTTGAACGTCTTGGGAAACATGTAGCCAAGGCATACTAGGCTATTAAGGTAGTATTTAACGCATGAGCCACTGTTTACAATCCCTATGGTTGTGCCGTGCATGGCATAGGAGGAGATAAGAGCTCATAGAATTGGAGAGATATGTATGCCACTCCATGAGTTATTAAGAATACACCCTTCATCCACACAAGTAACATACATATCAATTAACCGGTAAAAGATAGTTAGGGAGTAATGAAGTCTAAGTAAACACAACTTTTCTCCATATAGTTTTCACAACCAAATAGTTTAGTTATTTTATTTTACTTGCAATTGTAGTAATTTTGGGTTAGTTGACTAGCAACTAATTCCGCCCACTCCTTCAAAACCGAGATTTTAACTTGCTTTCATAAAAGTATAAAAATACAAAAAGAATCTTCCTTCACCCTTAGACATATTAGAGTAGTTTTTCTGTCCTAACGAACACTATTCCCTATGAGAGAACGATCAATCTCCCGTACTTACCACTATCATATACTACATCGGTCAGGTACACTGCCTGGTGGGGTTGTAAGCCTCTTGAGATCCCTTGAGAGGTAAAACCTGTTGTAAGGTCACAAAACCACGCATCAAGTTTTTGGCGCCGCTGCCGGGGAATAGTTATTGTTTAGGTAGAATTTTTATTTTATTAGGTCTACTCCCTAGATTCCTTTCTAGTGAGATTTTTATTTTATTTTTCTAGGATTTCTTTAGTCTATCTTATTTCTTCGTGTTTTTGTTCGTAACCTTTACCATCCGCCATCATGGAAGGTGGTAACATCCTTGATCCCAAAAACCCACTTCAACCAAACCACCCACCACAACCAAACCAACCTCCTAGACCCCGTACCTTAAGAGAGTATTCCCGACCTAGCCACCTTGGCTATCGCAACACCATTGAGCTCACTCAAGGAGCCAATGTCACTCCCTTGCGATCCGACACCATCCGGTTGGGGGCAAAGCGGATGCGCATTCCATGGACTTCGTTCCGAAGATCTAAATCAACATCTCAAGGATTTCCTCAAAATCGTAGATTCCATAGACCTTGATGTTGCCACTCGAGAGACAACCCGATTGCGTCTCTTCCAATTCTTTCTACGGGACCAAGCTAGTCAATGGCTTGAGCGACTTCCCGCAGGATCCATCACCTCTTGGGATGATCTCACAACTCGTTTCCTTGCTCAATTTTTCCTACCGGAGAGAACTACCAAGCTAAGAAAGGATATCTTGATGTTTGAGCAACGTCGAGGCGAAACTCTCTACGGAGCGTGGATTCGATTCAATGACTTACTCCAAAGAGTCCCTCATCATGGCATCAACCTCTGGCTTCAAATTCAAATCTTCTATGACCATGTTGACTACCACACTAAGCGTGGCATTGATCAAGCAGCCGGGGGAAGATTGCGTGACAGGAGCGCCAAAGAGTCATGGGAAATCATTGAGGAGCTCGCATCCGACGATGACGAATTGTGGCAAATTTCCCACGAGGTGCACGCGACAATAAGCACATACTTATCACCCGACAAAGCCAACCAAATCACCGAGGGAAACATTAGTGAGCTTGAGAGAAGGGTTGAATACCTTATGGAGAAACGAAGAAGACACTTGAGCCCACAAAGAAAAAGTGTCAACTCTGTTTCGTGCATTTGGCATACACCATTATCCGAATCGCCCCTTAGGGAAGACACTAAAACCTTCCATAGGTATACTCGCCCCAGCTCACCACCTCAAGAGCTCAGCCCAACATTCGAAACTCAAATGAGAGAATACATGTCAAAACACTCCGAACGATTGGCTACGTTTGAGGAGGCCACGTACAAGCAAAAAGAAAGGGTAGATGAGAAGATGACGGAAATGATGGGACTTTTGAGAGAGTACACAGAGACAAAAGCTCCGAACAAGGTATTGATGCGGAAGAAAGCTGAAACTCCCAGCAATAGAATGGTAAATACCATTTCTGTCATCCGAGGGAGCGAAGGCGAAAATACGGGAAGAATGGTAACTGTGGAGGTCAACAAGATCGACCTCATCTCACTCGACAAAGAAGACACCAATGACCACAAATGCAATTTCGGGGACGAAAAGGAGGCGCCCTCCGATGAGCGCCAAAAAGTGGAAACACCAGAGTCACAACAAGTGAGGCATTATCTAAAGCACGAGATAAATAAGGAAACCATAACCGATTGGGTGAAGAATTATCGACGTACCCATCTCCCCCATAAGGAGTCGGATGAGACAAAACCAAACGACGAATCCGACAATCTACCCGGAGGTCAGCTGTATGAAAGCCTCATAAGACAAAAATTAG
>LBNU01033624.1:13206-25032 GCA_014162995.1 Artemisia annua
ATCAGAAGGTTGGAAAGCTATATCGGTGTTTGACCATCATTTCCGGTCTTGACATTCCGCCGACCTGATCCAAAGTTCACAGTCTTCGATGCTTAGCTCAGCTCCCATTCTTCTGGTACATATATTTCAATATATTTATAATATTGTTTGCTTTGTAATTACTACGGCTTGTGCACACATAACAGTGTACAACCCACACTTTGTAATGAAAGGACCCTGTGGTACGCATCAGTGCTACAATCCTAATATAAGGAGCGAAAGCTTCTTACTTTTGAGTAGATTTAATCAAACCTTTCATTATTTTTCAAATCTGCTCAAAAGACAAGTATTACACCTAAATAAGTAATCACTTGTTGAGGGGGAGTACTTGAATCAAAACATCGTTCTTAAATCTTCAAATCTTGTTGATCTTTCCCCATAAGACTCAAAAAGGCATATTTTAATCAAAACCGTTTACAAAAACAACATTTGATATGCTATTTTTGAGGGGGAGAAAAAGAAAGTGATTAAAATATGATGTAAAAAAGTCTTATCTCGTACGAGCTCGACTCAGAATTGACCCACGAATTGACGAAAAAACAAATGTTTGAATTCGAAAGGATTTATCCGATTAGAAAGTAACGTTTCGAGAAACTCTTTCTAGTTGTTTATTTTGACGGGTCTAACTTCCTTTTAGGAATGTTAACAATATCAAGTTAGTTATTAGGGCTAGTTATCACCTAAAAGCTGATAATGCATCCCTTTAACTAAGCAACGTAAACGTGTCCCTCGGGTACATGACTATTGAGAGTGGATCAATTCAAAAGTGCCAACTCTTCCCGCATATGCAAATTTCTGAAAATAATCATGAGCATATGTTGAGGGGGAGTATTTCATATAAAATCCAAAACCTCAAAGTGTTAACAAAAAAGTTTTACACTCTTACACACTTTGAGAGATTTTCAATGATTTGGTTCAAAGGCATCAATAGGATAGTTATGGAGTTACAAGGTGACTAAGGATAGGAAAAACCGTCTTATGATCCGCCTAAACCGGAGGGATCTACCCAAGGACATCACCAATAGTTAGAAATTAGAATTCCTTAGGTATGATATAACAAAAGGAGAAAAGAATGAAAGGAGAAAGAAGGGGTTGAAGAATTAAAAAGAAAATGAATGAAAAGGGTGAAAAGAAATAGCCCTCCATTTTATCAACCATAGGTCAGACACCGGGTTCAATTCATATGCTACTGGTCGTTGCTAAGGCGACACCGGTATTGAAGATAAAAGACGTCATGGACCCAGTGACGCAATGCACCTAAACCTTCTTAGCCACTCAGGCATCTCTCAAAAGATGTTTGTTTCATTCTCACGGGGAACCAGTGTAATCTATCGATCGTCTATTAGAGATGGTTGATATTGAAACAGGAGGCCCTCTGCTCCATGCCTCCGCATAGGAAACCAAATGTGCACTTATCGAGTCTAGAGCCACGAGATAACATAAAAGATCTCTTAGGAACACAAAAATCTTCTACACTAAGTGTCTTGCATCATTGGACACTAAGTGTAAATTATCGAGTCCTTCGCAGATCTTAGCAATCTGCCTTGAACGTTTATGAGGGATTTACTTATGTATTTCTCGAATGATTGAACGGAAATCCTGCCAGGGTCAACATCAAACAGCCCTGACAGCAGGTCACTTCGGTGATTCCTTGTGGATTACGCTTAGTGTGTTCGATGGTTTCAAACGGTCTACAGTCGTGGGGTGATCTCCAGCGACTCACCTAATCGTGGGTGTGCGTATGCATGTCTGTGTAAGCCCTCTAGGGGGTATCCGATTAGGAACGGCCTTGGTAAGGATTAGAAGGAGTCTTCACACTATGTTGTTGATGAATTCTAACTCCAAACCTGTAAGTACCGGATGTTTTATTGCTAACTGTCTTAATGCAGGTACAACCACCATCCTGAACACCAGCTTCCACATGCTCATACTTACATCTCAACAAACATCAAAGCTCTCATGAAAGATCGAAGCAACACAAATGTCAAAGATAGATTCCATGCCAAAAGAATCTACAAACGTGATAAAGACAAACGATCTTAAGTGCAACACCGTCTAAAGAAGGATTCTACGTCAACATAAAGAATCTTCACATATGAAAAGAGAGCTTCACAAATATGAAAGTTTCAAACGTCAAAGGTGTATGAGCATGTCGGAATGATGCAGATCCACTGGAATCTAAGAAAGTGACGAATGGCAGAGTACTACATCATGTGATCACTATCTCATCAACAACAAAGAACAAAGAACACCCATTCTATCTAAGGGAGATTGTTAAGAACTAAGAACGATGAATCACCTCTACTAATCATTTTTCAAGACGTCAAAAGCTATGAAAGCCACAACGAAAGTCCAAAGACAAAGACGTCAAGCAACCTCAAATGACCGTGACTAACATCACTTCTTCACAACCGATCCTTAGGGGGAGATTGTTAGAACCTAAGTTTGTCAACGTTTAGTCAAGTCTCGGTTATTTCAGTCAATGTAATAGGTTGCTAAGTTATTTATGTTATTTATGTTTAAGTGTAAGTCAATTAAGTGTCCAATGGGCCACAAGCCCAACGTTTAGAAAAAGGAAGGAGAAAGGGAGTGTTGCCCTAGCTCCTCTCCTATAAATAGGACCTTATGTATTATCTTACACTTGTTGGTTATTTCAATATCATAAGGAAACTCTTGCACTTTTATTCTTCATATTTAATCTAATCAACCAAACTCTATTTCTCATCTTATTTCTATCATTTCAATACTTGTGTTTACAATATGGTGACCTAACAACAATTGATATTCTGTGATATTTAGAATATCAAAAGTGATATCCTGAATATCACAAGTGATTTTCTGTGATATGCAGAATATCACAAGTGATACTATGAGTACCACAAATGATATTCCGGATATCATAATTAATATTATGTGATATTCAGAGTATCACAAGTGATATTCTGAATATCATAAGTGATTTTCTGAATTTGACAAGTGATATTCAACAAATGTTTTGTAACATGAAAATCACAAGTGATATTCAAAAAATCACAAGTGATAGATATTCAGAAAATCACAAGTGATATTTAGAATATCACCATTGATATTCAGAAAAACACAAGTGATATTCTGAATATCAATTGTGATATTCAGAAACGTATAAAAACGGACGAAAAGGTAAAAAAATGGACTAATATGTATGAAAACGGATGAAGTATGAAAACGGAGGAAAACATAAGAAAATCACAAGTGCTATTCAGAATATCACAAGTGATATTCAGAAAATCACAAATATTCAAAAAAATGGACTAATACCAAGAAAGCTTATGGAGTTCTTGGCATTTTTCGTGTTGTTTCTGAGTTTAATGTTGAGTATATAATGAAGATTATTATTGGATTTTACACCAATGTATTAATTACGTACTTTTTATGTACAAGATGGTTTTTGTGCCTTTCACTGTAATAGACAAACACAATAAATGTTTTTGCTGATGGTATATGTGTAGTATCACCAGTGATATGTTTGATATATGTGTAGTATCACCAGTGATATGTTTGTATATGTGTAGTATTACCAGTGATATGTTTGAAATCTGTTTCTTATTGTCGTAATTACTGATAAGCTGTCTATGATACTGGACTTCTTTTGTAGACAACCTGAGAGAGCTAAAGTCAAAAGTTGAGACTGATTTGCCAAGTCTTCAACCCCGAAAGTTTGTGATATTGTTCAAGATTTTATGGGTACAAAGAATCCTCCTAAAGGACATAAGAATGACCATATTAAGGGTGGACGTGAAAAAGCTATTGATAAAAGTAAGAACCAAAAGAAGGTTTGTAATATTTGTAGTTTAACTGATCATAATAGACATACTTGTCCAAACAAGGGAAAAGTTTCACCGTCATCACCATCTTTTCTACTACCTTGGATTTGTTTTGAGTGGTATTTAGTTTAATATGGTAATGTGAAAAGTGAAAAGTGTCATACCTGTAGTATCACCAGTAATATATCACAGAATATTACTTATGATATCCGGAATATCATTTGTGGTACTTATAGTATCACTTCTGATATTCTGCATATCACAGAAAATCACTTGTGATATTCAGAAAATCACAAGTGTCTTGAGAAAAAGAATTGTGATTTAATTGATTGAAATTTAGAAAAGAAGAGTAAAAAGCTAATATCACTTGCTAATTAATACAATATTTATTTCAGAACAAAAAATTATTAAATTATAGTTAAATTATTGATTTGGTAAAATATAAGTGTTTTTAAGTTTTGAAAGAATATTGAATTAATTTTAAAATTTTAAAAGATAGAGATATAATATTCAAATTTACAATATAGATGAAATTCCTTATTTAAAAATCATTCAACATTTTGCTTCCAAAGCAATTACCAGGTCAAAATGTTTAGGAACTGTCACTTTTATTTTATTTTAAACCTAAAAAACAAATACACGGTACACCTTTATATCTTGAGTTTTGTTAATGGATGTGTTAAATATCACTAGCAGCGCGCGGGTACCCTGAAATAAAATATTCTGGTGAGCTATGTTTTTTAAATTATTACATTTTCTTGTGACAATCACTTTACGAATGACAATAATTTCATGTCGTATATTTCAACTCTTTAGCTATTAACAATGTTTTCCAATATAAAATTGTGATAATAAATATTTTGATGAGCAACGTTTTTTCTTTGTTCAAAATGACTACTTGATTTATATAAAGTTAAGTGTTATGGATACGGGTGTTCAATTATTTGTGAAAACAGCAAACCGAGCCGACCCGTTGGGTACCCGTGTAAACAAATGGCTTTCAATTATACGTTATTCATGTTGATAACCTTATCGACGGTGATGATAACCTTATCGACATTTCATTTATGTATTTTTTTTTTCTAAAACAAAACTTCTAAATTAATAATAAAGTAAATTTATAGCACTTTCATTTTTCAATATCTATCTCATTTTTCAATATATATCGTTAATGTACATGAATGTTAGAAGTTTCATCCAACATATATTTTTCATGATGTGAGCTCACCATTTAATTTTAGGGATAATTACTAAAATGGCCGAGTTGACCAATCATTGGGCATTTTTGACCTTAAAAGAATATCTGCTTTTGACCAGTTGCCCAACGCAACTTTTAAGGGGGACACGTGTCGCGCCCATGGGACGCCAAGTGTCCAAGGTTGCCCAAAATTTGACAAAGTTGCCCAAAAAAATCGTCATATGTCGCCCCAAAAAATCGACACGTGTCCCCCCCCTGAAAAGTTGCGTTGGGCAACTGGTCAAAAGCGGATTTTTTTTCTAAGGTCAAAAATGCTCAACGATTGGCTAACTTGGTCATTTTAGTAATTATCCCTTAATTTTACTATATATGATAAGTTGATGTTTAAACCCCATAACTTTCGTATGTGAGAGCCACACTAAATTACATAACCCGGTCCACTTAACCTAAATCTAAATCTCACCCACCCTAAAATTTTCAACTAAAAACCCTAATCACTCTCTTTGCAAACACATACAGCCGCAAGCTCTCTTAAAAAAATAAAAAAAAAAAAAAAAAAAAAATCCATCTTTTTTTTTTCTTGGATCTTAGGCGATACGCAACAAATGAATAATAACAGCGGGCGCCCGCCGCCCGCCGTCGCCTTGCGCTGTGTTCTTTCTTAAAAAAGTCATGGTACCGCCGCCGGGGTGCTTCTTGTCACATACCTCTTTATTCACCATTCTGAGACTATTATAGACCAAAAACTAACGTTCAAACAAAGATATCGTGTTTTTGTTTTATGACTGTGCGGTAAGGATGTTGCAAAAACAACTGAAACCACCTAAAGCCCAAACAGCAGAGATGTGGAAAAGAGTTTGAAAGGAAGTAAAAGATGATTCTGCTGTGAAAGCCCGTGAAGACAAATTATTATTCAAAGGCTCAAGAAAGTAAAAGAGCGTAATCAAAGCTACAAAGATGATTATGAAGGCTAAAACATTCTAAATCCGAGCAACGTGATCACTTTTATACTATTCGAAGGATCTTTGGAAACGGCCTCGTCAACACATCACCTCAAAGTACAAGGACTCAAGTTGTATTTTAGAAGTTAAATAGCGTCGTATCCTACGTTTATGCTTTGTATCAAAAAATTGGAGATAAGGCTAAGTGTAGCAAATTAAAATAAACTAAAATCTCACCCTAAAATGAAGCTAGGGAGGGTATTTAAGGGAGCCATGGTGGCTTAACTTTTACATGCTGTACCTTAGCCCCTTGATTTCAAATTTTGTGAATACAAGCCATAAACTAGAATAGCGCGTGATTCTAACTTTCTAAAACTAACTTGAGTCTTGTAACTTTGAGGTGATGTGTTGAGAGCTTTCAAGATCTTCAATAGATAAAAGTGATACTTGCCGATTTATGAAGTTTTAGCTCATAATCATCTTTGAGTGCTTTGATGTAAGCGTCTCTTTTACTTTCTTGCGCTTTGAGAATAATTGTCTTCACGGGCTTTTACAGGATTTCATCTTTCTACTTCACTTGAAACTCTTTTCACATCTCGTGCCGTTTTGGGCTTTAGGTTGCTTTTCATGTTCGTTTCTGTGCAACATCTTACTGCACAGTCATAACAAAAACACGATATTTTGGCTTTTGAACGTTAGTTTTTGTCATAATAGTACTAGTAATGGTGAATAGGTATGTGAATAACGCACATACCAGTTAGCTTTTTAAGAAAGCAACAAAAGGAGGTTTATTATTCTTTGTTGGGTATTCGGCTAGATCCAAGAACAAAAAGTGGATTTTTTTTTTTTTTTTTTTTATTTTTTTAAGAGAGCTTGCGGCTGTATGTGTTTGCAATGAGAGTGTTAGGGTTTTGTTGAAATTTAGGGTGGGTGCGGATTTAGATTTTAGGTTAAGTGACCGGGTTATGTTTTAGTGTGGCTCTCACATTCGAAGTTATGGGGGTTTAACTCATCTTATCATGATATAGTAAAAAAGGGATATTTACTAAAATGACAGGTTAGCCAACGTTGGCATTTTGACTTAGAAAATCCGGCTTTGACCAGTTGCCAACGGCAACTTTTCAGGGGGGGANCAAGTTCTAGCGAGTTTGGTTTTAAAAACAACCTAGCGAGTATCAATTTAGAAACCTAGCGAGTATGTTTTTTCAAGTCTAGCGAGTATGGATTAAAAAATAGGCTAGCGAGTTTGGGTCTTTAGGTAGCGAGTATCATTTCATTTTAAAACCTAGCGAGTTTGTTTTTTTTATCTTAGCGAGTTTGAGTTTTGTTCACTTTAGTTTTCGAGTCTTAGTCTTTTTAGTGTCGTGTCTTGTTTATTTCTAATGCCGAGCTAGGCTTATTTACTCTCCATCGTTTATCGAGTGGAGTTTTCTTTATTTCATTTCCTACCGTTACTCTGTCGAATTTTCGTTAAATCTTTTTAACTTAGCTTATTTTTCTTTTCACTAGTTTTATTTTCACTTAAACGTTTACTTAACTTTTCTTTTATTAATTAAATCTAAAAACTCAAAAACATTTTCTTTCTTTCTTTCTTATTTCATTTTCTTTACGTTTTATTCAACTTATGTTTTCTTTTATCGTTCAACTTATTTCTCATTATCTCGTTTTTATTTCACTTAAGTTGTAAACAACCTTTCGTAGTATAATAAAAACCAAATCACATCTTTTAAACCAATTCACTTCACATAACTCACGACTCGAGTGACAAGATCAATTTCAACCCTCGTTGGGACAACGATCCTAGTGGTTAAAAGCTTCACCGCTTAGAATTCCGCGATCAATTTTTGGCGCCGCTGCCGGGGAGCGGTTGAAAAGATTAAGTCATTCGTCATTCGAGACTTGTGATTTGAAGAACCTTCTTTTAGAAGTTAACGCTTTTCTTAAACATAAAAACAACTAAAAATTAAAAAACCTATAAAAACCAAAAATATTTTTCTCTTTTCTTTTATAAACTTATAAGAACCAAAAAGATTTTCCTTTCTACTTTATTTTTCACTTTGTTTTATTTTGATTTGTATGATCACTCGTTCCAAGTCTAACTTGAACGAGTTTTCTTATCTTGAAGTGCCTACTAATCGGAGCCGTCGTAGACGAAAGCAAAGGAGCGTACCCGAGTTACGTGATCCTCAAGATTTCATCACCGAGATGAATAACAACAACAACAACGGTGCACAAAACAATGGTGAACACCCGCCGGTGGGTGGTAACCAACCTCTTCATGATCCTCGTCCCATCGAAGATCAACTTCAAACGCCTTTCCAAGGTGTGAAACGAGCTATTGTGATTCCCGATATTCAAGGAAATAATTTCGAAATCAATCACGGCGTAATCAATCTTATTGCGGGTATGGCCTTTCATGGTTTTGACCACGAAGATCCTCATGCTCACATTCGAAACTTAACCGATATTGCTGAAACCATAAGGTTCAATCATGATGTTGTCAAAATGAAACTGTTTTCTTTTTCTCTCAAAGGAGCTGCTCGTGCTTGGCTAGACAAAGAACCCCCCAATTCGATTCATACTTGGGATGATTTGGCTAGCAAGTTCCTTAACAAATTCTGTCCACCATCAAAAACTTCAAATCTTCGTTCTCAGATCCTTCGTTTTCAACAAGCTTTCGATGAATCATTCAACGAAGCTTGGGATCGATTCAAAGAGTTACTCGAAAAGTGTCCTAATCACGGGTTTTCTGAAATGCATCAAATCGATACCTTCTATAATGGTTTGAATCCCGTCGATCAAGATTCACTCAATTCTGCTGCAGGTGGTAATTTGTTATCTCGAAACGCCCAAGATGTGTTCACCATCATCGAGAACAAGGCAAGAGTGAGAACTTCACGAAACAAAACGCAAGCATCTAGTGCTAATAGCAAAGACAACGAGGAATTCATGGCAAGAACCCAACAAAATGCTGATGCCATTGCTACTCTTACGAAGCAAATTGGGATTTTGATCCAACAAAAAGAACAACCTTTTCAAACCATTAATGCAGTTAACCCAAGTTGCGAAACTTGTGGTGGTCCCCATTCATACTTCGAATGTCCAACAACCAGTTCTTTCACCCAAGAGAATGTGTATGCAGCAAATATGGTTGGTAACACGTACCAAACCCAAGGAGATCGCAATCTTCTCAGCTACCGTTCAACCAACTTTCTTGGACCACCACCAGGTTTTACAAACCCGACTTCAAACCAATACGTGCCAAACCGTGGTAATCAAGTCAATCAAAGTCGTGCAACACAAGGTTTTCAAAATCAAACTCAAGGTTTTTACCAAAACAAGAATTTTCAAAGTAATCAGGGAAATTTTGGTAACCAAGGTGCTAATTATGGGAATAATAATCAAGGAAATCATAATTTTCAAAATCAAGGTCAAGGTTTTAACAACAATGCCCGTGGGCAAACTTTTAACCAGAATCAAGGTGTTGTGCAAAATCAATCAAACACGGATGAGTTGTTAGCAGAATTACTTCGTCAAAATCAAAACAACCAAACCTTTTTGCAAAGTCAGCAGGCACAAATTAAAAAACAAGAGGAAATGAATCATATGTTGATTAATCAAATGGCTGAATTAAACAAGCGTTTAAATGATCGACCCTCGAGTTCGGGTACCACTTCTTTACCTAGCAACACGATCGCTAACCCGAGGGGCGATGTCAAGGCGATCACAACACGCAGTGGCGTTTCTTACAAAGAACCAACGGTTCCAACTACCTCTTATACTCCTCCTTCAAAGGTAGTAGACCGTGCAACCGAGGTGACAACGGATACGAGAATTCCTATTCACCAAGGAAGGACCGAAAATATCCAACCTCCGGTGGTTCAACCGTCAAATGAAAATGCAAATGTTTCAAAAGGAAAAGAGAAAATTGTTTTTGAACAAGATGAACCAGTTAAAACAAGTCTTCCATATCCTTTTCGTCTTAATGAGCAAAAACGTCAAGATAAAAATGACATAATGAAGGAAAAGTTCTTTAAGATGTTTCAAGACATTCGCTTTGATTTGAGTCTTGCTGATGCTGTTGTGTTAATGCCAAAGTTTTCATCAATGCTTAAAAACTTGTTGAATAATAAAGATAAATTGTATGAAATGTCGACTACACCTTTGAATGCGAATTGCTCGGCAGTGCTCCTTAAAAAGCTTCCCGAAAAGCTTGAAGACCCCGGCAAGTTCTTAATTCCATGCAATTTTCCCGGAATGGTTCAATGTTTCGCCTTAGCCGATTTAGGTGCTAGCATTAGCCTTATGCCGTTTTCCGTCTGGCAGAAGTTGTCGTTACCCCCTTTGACTCCGACACGCATGACACTCGAGCTTGCCGACCGTTCTACCTCTCGTCCTAAAGGCATAGCCGAAGATGTCATCGTCAATGTGGGAAAATTTCACTTTCCGGCTGATTTTGTTGTCGTCGATTTTGATCCCGATCCAAGGGTTCCTCTCATTCTCGGAAGAGGTTTCCTAAAGACGGGCCGTGCTTTGATTGATGTGTACGATGAAGAAATTACCTTGCAAGATGGTCACGAAGCCGTTACGTTTAATTTGGACCAAACAGCAAGATATTCTTCCACCAACGAGCCCATGACCATAAGCAAAATCGATATCCTTGATGAAGTCGATGAACTTTCTGAAGAGTATTCCCAAGAGATACTCGGATTTTCAAGTGGCAATCCCACTTCTTCTTCCTATACCCCTTCAAATAATTCTACCCCTTCACCCTCTATTGATGATTCTTCACCTACCTCTCAACCCATTATTGCCGACTCTTCCCCTTCCTTCACTCCATTTGAAGGAGGTGACTTCCTCTTTTTGGAAGAAGTCGATGAATTTTTCTCTATAGATACATCTTCATTTGTTGGCGATGATGATGATTCTTATTATGATCCGGAGGGAGACATTCTTATGCTTGAACAACTTTTGAATGAAGATCCTTTTTCACCTCTCCCTCCGAAGAAACTCTTTGTCAAAGAAGTCAAAGAAGTCGAGCCATCTGAAGAAAAACTTCCAAAACTCGAGCTTAAGGATTTACCTCCTCATCTTGAGTATGCCTTCTTGGAAGGAACCGACAAATTTCCAGTCATTATCTCTAAACACCTTCAAGATGAGGAGAAGAACCGTCTCGTCGATATGCTCAAAAAGCACAAAGATGCCATCGCATGGCGTATTTCCGACATCAAAGGCATAGATCCTCGTTTTTGCACCCACAAGATTTTACTTGAAAACGATGCCAAGCCGTCAATCCAACAACAACGACGGGTTAACCCCAAAATCCATGAAGTTATAAAAAATGAAGTTATCAAACTCCTTGATGCGGGGATGATTTACCCAATTTCCGATAGCTCATGGGTTAGCCCGGTTCAATGTGTGCCAAAGAAAGGTGGAATGACTGTCGTGACGAATGATGATGATGAGCTTATTCCCACACGTCTCGTAACCGGTTGGAGAGTGTGCATCGATTATCGAAAGCTCAATGAAGCAACTCGAAAAGACCATTTTCCGCTTCCTTTCATGGATCAAATGATTGAACGACTTGCAGGAAATGAGTTTTATTGCTTTCTTGATGGTTTTTCTGGCTATTTTCAAATTCCCATTGATCCTCCCGATCAAGAGAAAACCACTTTTACTTGTCCCTACGGAACTTTTGCCTATCGACGTATGCCCTTCGGCTTATGCAATGCCCCAGGCACGTTCCAGAGATGTATGACCGCCATTTTTCAAAACATGATCGGGAAAACAATGGAGGTTTTTATGGATGATTTTTCCGTGTATGGTAATTCATTTTCGTCTTGTC
>LBNU01033627.1:0-11398 GCA_014162995.1 Artemisia annua
CTTTAGTCTTTATCTTTATTTAGCAGTACTTTGACCTAGTCAACGAGCAGCACCTTTGATAACCAGCAGTTCTTTGATCAACAGCAGTACTTTGAACAGCACTTTAATTATTTCAGCAGTACTTTGACTTTATAACCCAACAGTTTGTGTGATTGGTATGTTATGATATTGGTTATGTTATGTGTATGATATTGGTTATGGCATTGTTGTGTTATGATATGTTTGAGGTTAGTGCCGGCTATCGACTTTACTGCAGAAGTGCGATAGAACTGACGGCTAGCGCAGTTAGCTATAGTGTGCACCTATAGGACTTTTAATTTATGTTCATGAGCGTTCAGTGTTTGTCTTGGTGTGTTACCCTCGTGTGCGTATTGTTTTGTGTCTAAACTCTATGGACTCACCAGCGTAAGCTGACCTGTTTTAGCATGTATTCTCAGGTTTATTACGATAGCTTATTTCTGGAGGCGCTTGGCAAGGGGCACGGTCATAAAAGACTCTGATAACTAATTGGGACCGCTTTAACTAAATTATGGGCCTATTTCCACACTTCTTTTATATCATGTAAACTAAATGCTTTTAATAACAACTTTCATTCTAAATAAATGAAATGAAATCCATTCTTTGTACCTTATGTTGTGATACCAATATAGCCCCCCAATGCATGTATGCTTCCGCTGGACCCGATTTTAGGGGTGTTACAGATTGGTATCAGAGCTAAGGTTATAGATAATTGGGAAATTTTAAAACCCAAACTATAACCACCCTAATGAAAACTAAATTCTATGACTGCCACGTGCCTTCCTGCCAAGCCGTCGCTTCTCTGGTAAATCTGTTTATGTTTTATTTGGTTAGTGTCAAATGATCTATTTCCCGATATACGAGTCTATCTTGTGGATGATTTAAATCCACCAATGGTCACTACTCACTATAAGTATCTCCATATACTTATGCACACACTGTACCTACCGCGGAGGTACGCAATCCCTTGTGTAATCTCATTTCTAAATTTTGATTCTGTACACTTGTCGTAGTCTTGGGAATGATTTGGGATATAAAGGACATATTACTAGCATAACTAGGCTGGGTATTACAAAATTCATTGAACCTTGGGTGTGTACAGACTGATCACCTATATTCAACCAGGGACAGTGGGACATGGCCTAATCAACTATGTCCGACTCAGAGGTGAATTTTGCGATACTTGGAGTAGTTATAACAGGATTATGTCTGGGTTAGAGTCTGATTTTTGGAATGTTGGGTTTTGTGTCAGTTCACGGGAACTGAACATCACCAAAGCCTGCACTTACACACGACACACTGGCATCACAACACCGCATGAATCGTAATGCTTCTAGAGCCGCTAAATGTCCTCGTTTATGTGGAATTCGCGCTTGTCGCCGTCGACCGTAGTTCGCCTAGAATCAGGCTAGACCCGATTGGCACCACTTACATCCGAGTTGCTTATCGTCATAAGCTACGTCGATCTTATTGGAATATAGGGTTTAGTTTCGGTTATTTTCGGAGTTGGTTTAAGTTATGATTGGATTTGGTTTAGACTATCCTTGGATTTGGATTAAGCTATCGTTGGAATTGGATTAAGCTATGATTAGAATTGGTTTAGGCTATGATCTGATTTGTTCTAGGCTATCATTGGATTGACTTAGACTATCATTGGGACTGGTTTAGGCCATTTTGGATTTAGATTTGGCTGATTTCTTAAGATTTGGACCTCGTTCCAAAATTGGATTCGTCATTTAGCCATGCTTCGTCATATCCGTGTCACAGCCACCTCTACCCTGAGTCTTGTACTCAATCAATGTTTGGATGTTGTTCAGTCATTGTTGTTTTAGTGACGACGTTCAATCGAGGTTGTGCTTTCCGCCTCTAACCTAAGTATCGTACTAATTCATTCGACGAATCGCTAGTAGAAACCAACGTCCTCCCACAGAGTCGTACTCTGAACTTTCTAAACTCCCTATTCAGTAGAGATTTCGTGCTCGACGGAAATCTTATGTTCTTGACGAGTGACCTGAACCGCGTTTCGTGGGACAACCACCTAAACTTTCTCTCGACTTTCGAGAAATAACTGTTATCCTTGCTATTCTTTTCCGTCAGTAAGTTATGTCATAAGTGAAACCTTGGGAGTAGATCCCGCGTCTCTATTTGAGTAGTCGTTGATAATCCCACACCAACTTTGATGACCTCACCCAACCTGTTCACTTCCCGCTAATCAGCAAAACGAAAAGTATGGGTGACCTTGCTCGTTCATACGTAAAGGAGATCGTTGCGCGTCTTGAAGTGCCATTTCAATCTTTTCAATCGTGTGAGACATTTCACACCCGATGTCAGATCGTGACAGTCATCTCAAACTCACCCTTTGTCATCTTACATCCATATTCTTGTCAATCGCTCCTAAGAACCATGAGAACAGATCTGGATATGATACTGTGTATCATCTCCAGATCGATGGCTGGAGGGAAAAATCATTCAAGTATGAGTAGACATGTCGCGTGACTATCGAGTTTGGCAATGGTTGGGATAGACTCCTCCCGTTGGCCAAATTCTCCTATAACAATACCTACCCCTTCAGTACCTTAATGGCACCGTAAGAGACCCTCTATGGTCGTAGGTGCCGATCACCGTTTTGTTGGGTAGAAATGGAGATACCCAACTCCCTGACCCTGAATCCTATTCATGAAACTACCCCGGAGATCGTCTGAAGGCGAAATGGAGAGATGCAAGTTGCTCGCGAATCGTTACACATTCCGTAAACCTCTTGAAACCTCGAATAAAGCCTAGATTAAGCTTAAAGATTCACCATGAGAATGTGTGAAGCGTTTAGTAAACGTAAAAAGTTTAATCCTCGCTCTATTGATCCTTTCAAATTCTTGCTAGAGTCAGACCGGTAGCTCACAGATTCGAGCTACCGTCAGAGCTCAGCAGTATTCCCGACATTTCATATGCGTAATTTTAAGAACGACTTGCCAATGGGGCAGTTGTTATCCTTCTGGGAGAAATCCCGATTCTTAGAACGTTCAAACTCTGTTAACTTATCGAAATCGTGAAACATAGAGTGAGACGACTATAGTAAAGTCGTATCCTTATCGACAAAGTTCGTCGAAACCCACGTAAAGATCCAAAATTCATGTAGGGAACGTGAAAATGAATTCTCGTACGTATATACTCAATTCTTTCGATTGTAACGGGTAACTTGAATTGAATCGCGAGGACGCGATTCCGTTTAAGGGGGTGAGGCAGTGATAACTCGGAAATTTCGGTTTCCTATATATTTATTCTTTTATACTTTTCGGGAGCATTTATCGTGGCCTAGGTTATTTCACGCAAGACTTAACCCAATAACGGATAAAACGCGAATATTTAATAGTTCGGACAACGAGAATTAAAGATATACGTATTTATAATCAATTTAAGTGGAATAATTATCCTAAAGTTAATGGAATAACTTTTGGATGCTCGGGAAATAATCATAACACGTTTTATAGGTTCCGTTCATGTTTCGTGAAAAATATAAGAAGAATGGCAAAACTAGTCCCTGAGGGCGCACTAGGGTTTGCCTTAAGTCCACACATGCCCTATATAAGCAACACTTATAACCCATTTAGGGTTTCAACTCTTCTCTCTCTCCCTTCTCAGCCGACACACCCAACCCCTCACCTCCATTATTTCCGGTGATATTCCGGCCAAATACTCCACCACCGCCGCGAGTCTAATCTCACCGCCACCACCATTACTCACCCCACTTCACCCTCTTCCTATTGATGTATGTCACGCGTGGTAAACCTCACCCAAACACCATTTTCATTCAAGTTTCAATCTCGAAGCACCACCCATATTCATCTCTTCTTGTTCCTTGATTTATCCTAAGGCCAAGTTGGGTTTATCTCGCCGTTTGGAAGACGTCTACGCCTCGATTCGACCCAAAAACCTTAGGGTTCGAGGGTTTCATCTTAATGACGATTATAACAATAATGAAAACGAATATATAAGTTGTTTGGTATCATTTTGTTTCGTGTTCATGTTTGTTTGGGTGTACGAGAGTGTTTCCGTGAGTCTTAGACTCACGGCCGTGTGTTGTTTGGTCCTTGTTGTTGATATAGGATTAGATTTGGAAGTGGTTTTAGATGTGGATTGATGTGGCCGAGAGTCAGGATCAGATGTGGTCTCGATTTGTTTTTGTTTCGTGTTTTTGGGATCGTTGGGTATTGTGGTTCTTATTTCTTTCATTGTTGTTGTTCTTGATGTTGTGGTCTCGTGTTGTATTGTTGTTGTTGCTCTTGTGTCGTAGTTGTTGTTGAGGGTTTGATGTCGTGGAGATAGGAGCCGAGACCACTAGGGTCTCGGCAAGGTGTTGAGGTTGTGGTGATGTGGTTATTGATTGTTGTTGTTTCGGATTAGATGACGGGGAGTAGGAGTAGTTGACGCGCCGTAGACGGCCGTTATTGTTGAAGTTGTGATTGCGGAAAAATAGATATTAGGTGGATATATTTATATGATTGTGTGATTTGAGCCGTGTCGGGCGTCACCTAGACTTGCTAGTCTCGTGTGACACCCGACGAGCCAAAATGGACTTAGCATTATTATTATTAGACTTATATGTTGACCCATGATAAAAGTGAACTCGAAACTCGAAATAACCCGAGAAAATATAAACTATACTTGAACATTAAACGGCACATTTATATGTTTATATTAGTAGCTTTAAATACTAACTAATGATTAAACGTCGTTACTTAATATTTATAGGTTACCGATAATTATTAAATAACGATAAATATGTTATATAATGTTTTCTTATTAAGAAATATTAAGTGACGTTAAAATATTAATTAATATTTCTAAATTTAAAAAGAAAACGTTAAATAACAAAAATAACGTTATTTAATATCTTACGTAATGAATGAAACGACATTAATTTAATGCAGACAGGTTATGAATCGTTTCGAGGACACGTTTATCGAGATATACCATTTATAGGAATGTTGAGGTTTATAGTGAATTAGTAGCGAGTTACAGATTGGTTGATATTAATATAACTATCCGACACGATTAACGGACTAATTGGGTTACTAAATCCAGTTAGGGTTTAACAAACGTGTCGGGAGAGAATATTAATAGGTGACCCATCCCATGACTTACCATCTCTTTACTAGCTATGAGTTAACTTTGGATTAACAAGTGTATTGAAAGAATTGTTGAACTATCGTATTAGCAAATACGATAAGTATCCAATAATTCGTACAATTTCCCTTGTTAAACTTTTGGTTACTCGAGGTTGACTTTGACCATAAGGTTGACTTAGTAACCTTTTAAGTATGATTGCTTTGGATGGATTATGTAGTTTGACCCGGTTGTTTCGTATTAAGTTTTGTCTCGTTTCTTATCGATGTCGTTTGTTATTCTTCTCTTAGTGTGAGTACTCTTGAGTCTTGTTTCGTTTCTTGTCGACTTCGCTTGTTTAGTCTTTGGCATGAGTTCACTTGAGTCTATGTCGTGTCCTCACTTCACATACAATGATACCAAACACAAACACTAATAAATGGATAACGAGAGAGTTGGAGATTTAAGAATTGGTATTACTTGGGAATAGTTATCTTTGGAGGATTTAGTTCATCGCTGAAGATTGGGAATTAAGATAAGCCCTGGGTATAGAAGACCGCGCTGTTTCCGTACCGTTGTTCCGCCTTCTTGATGCTTTTGTGATTTGCTCGATGCCAGTTGTGTTTGTCGTGTATTATTGCATTGCTATGGCCCAGGTGAGTTCATAGCCCCTGTTTTATCGTTTTCTATTCTTTTGGGGGAGAATACATGCTCTTTGTTATGCTTTTTGTTATTTTTCTTTCATTGGTCTTTTCTTCGAGTTGTGACATTATTGGTTTTGTTATGATTTGTGGCGTGTGTGATTTGAGTTGCATTGTCGGAATGTTTGTGATATTGGTTATGGTATCGGTATGTTTGTGTGATTGGTATGTTATGATATTGGTTATGTTATGTGTATGATATTGGTTATGACATTGTTGTGTTATGATATGTTTGAGGTTAGTGCCGGCTATCGACTTTACTGCAGAAGTGCGATAGAACTGACGGCTAGCGCAGTTAGCTATATTATGCACCTATAGGACTTTTATTTTATGTTCATGAGCGTTCAATGTTTGTCTTGGTGTGTTACCCTCGCGTGCGTATTGTTTTGTGTCTAAACTCTATGGACTCACCAGCGTAAGCTGACCCGTTTTAGCATGTATTCTCAGGTTTATTACGATAGCTTATTTCTGGAGGCGCTTGACAAGGGGCACGGTCATAAAAGAATCTGATAACTAATTGGGACAGCTTTAACTAAAACTAAATGCTTTTAATAACAACTTTCATTCTAACTAAATGAAATAAAATCCATTCTTTGTACCTTATGTTGTGATACCAATATAGCACCCCCAATGCATGTATGCTTCCGCTGGACCCGATTTTGGGGGTGTTACAGTGAAACACATAAGCTATGATTCGCTAGGACCTACTATACATGTACATGCACCACATGTGTAGCTTATCCTACTAGTACATGCGAATCACGAGATTCACCTATATTGTTGTATACTAATGCAACCTGGAATTCCCTTGGGATGATGGTTCTTGATGCGCTTGGATTGCAACACGCACTACGTTTTACCTCTCGAGGGATCTCGAGAAGCTTGCAATCCCCACCAGGCAGTGTACCTGACCGATGTAGTATAGTGAAGTGGCAAGTACCGGGGGATTGATCGTTCTCTCACAGGGAATAGTGTTCGTTAGGCTAAAAGGAGCATCTTTGGTGACTATTCTAGGAATATGTCGTCGTGCTATGCATATAAAAAGTATGAAGAAATATCGGCAAAATAAGTCTCAAAATTTATTTTGAATATCCGAATATTTATCCTCCGGTGACGAGACGCTCTTTATCGTGCCGTAGGTTATTTCACGCAAGATTAACCAAAACGCTCTAACAAGTAAGAAGCGAGATATGTACGGCGTCACTGCATTATGACTATAAAGATGCGGGGATGATTGTTTACACTAGACGCCCCAGACAACAAGAGAATTTTGAAGAAATTACATCAGATGAGCAGAGCGTCAATCATGTAATAATTTTTGATAAGGATCGTCACGCCATTAATTATTAATGGGAAAATAAGAATAATTTAAAATGGAGTAAAACGTGCCACAATTGGGAAATAAGATTTATGTGGAAAGTGCGTGAGGCGGACGTCAAGAAATGAATAAAAGTGATTCTGACAATACCGATAGAACTGGTTTTTGTGCAGCGAGGGTGACTGGCGCTCATCGACCGTTATCGTGAAATATTATAGGGTGGGAATTCCGTCAGATTGTACCAAAATAATACAAAAACTAGTCCCCTTGAGGGGGGCGCCTAGGGTTTGTGCCCTTAAGTCCACCACATGCCTAATATAATAGCAACACTTAGTATACCCATGTTAAGGGGTTTCAACTCCTTCTCTCTCTCCCTTACCTCGGCCGGGGACACACGCCCGACGCTTTCCACTCATCTACTCCCGGACTCGATGATCTGGCGCACACCCATATCTCCACCGCACGCCGCCGCGAGTCTAATTCACCCACACCATTACTACCCCACATATCGACCCTCCTTCCTATTGATGTCTGTCACGGCGTGGTAAACCTCACCCAAACACCATTTTCATTCAAGTTTCAATTCGATCACTCGAAGCACCTACCCATATTCATCTCCTTCTTGTTCCTTGATTTATCCTAAGGCCAAAGCGTTGGGTGTTAAATCTCGCCGTTTGGAAGACTGTCTTACGCCCGATTCGGACCAAAAACCTTAGGTTCGAGGTTTCATACTTAATGACGATTATAACAATAATGAAAACCGAATATACTACAGTTGTTTGGTATCATTTTGTTTCGTGTTCATGTTTGTTTGGGTGTACGAGAAGTGTTTCCGTGAGTCATTAACTCACGGCCAGTGTGTTGTTTGGTCCTTGTTGTTGATATAGGAGTTAGATTTGGAAGTGGTTTTAAGCATGGTGATTGATGGGCCGAGAGTCAGGATCAGATGTGGTCTGATTGTTTTTGTTTCCGTGTTTTTTTTGGGATCGTTGGGTATTGTGGTCTTCATTTCTTTCATTGTTGTGTTCTTGTGTTGTGTTCTCGTGTTGTATTGTTGTTGTTGCTCTTTGTGTCGTTAGTGTGTGTTGAGGGTTTGATGTCGTGGAGATAGGAGCGAGACGACTAGGTCTCGGCAAGGTGTTGAGGTTGTGGTGATGTGGTTATATGATGTTGGTTGTTTCGGATTACGATGACGGGAAGTCAGCGCATAGTTGACGCGGCCGTAGAGGCCGTTATTCAAGTTGAAGTTGTGATTGCGAAAAATAGATATTAGGTGGAATATTTATATGATGTGTGTGATTTTGAGCCGTGTCGTGAGCGTCACCATGACTTGAGCTTAGACTCGGTGACACCCGACGAGCCAAAATGGACTTAGCATTATTTCATTATTAGACTTAATGTGGTACCCATGATAAAAGTGAACGTCGAAACTCGAAAGAACCCGAGAAAATATAAACAATATTGAACATTAAACGGCAACATTTAATAATTTTATATTAGTAGCTTAAATACTAACTAATGATTAAGTCGTTACTTAATATTTACTAAGGTTACCGATATTATCAAATAAGATAAATATGTTCATATTGTTTTCTTTATTAAGATATACGCTTCAAGGTGACGTCCTCACAAATGCACTCTCAATTATAATTTCTAATTTAAAAAGCAACGATTAACTAACAACAAATAACGTTATTTATATCTTCGTTAAGTGAAGAAACGACGATTAATGTTATTGCAGACGGTTTATGAACGTCGTTTCCGAGGACACGTTTATCGAGATATACCATCTTATAGAATGTTGAAGGCTTTATCAGTGAGATTAGTAGGCAGTTATCAGATTGGTTGGATATTAGATATAATATCCGACACGATTAACGGACTAATGGGTTAATAAAAATCCAGTTATGGTTTAACAAACGTGTCGGGAGAGAATATTAGTGACCCCCATCCATGACTTACATTCCTCTTTTACTACTACGTGAGTTAACTGTTGGATTAACAAAGTGTATTGAAGAATTTGTTGAACTAATCGTATAGAATACGATCAGTATCCAATATCGTACCCATTCCTTTGAACTTTTGGTTTACTCGAGGTTGACTTTGACATAAGGTTGATTAGTAACTTTTAGTATGATTTTGGTGATTATGTAGTTGCCGGTTGTTTCTATAAGTTTGTCTCGTTTTTATTCGATTGTCGTTTGTTATTCTTCTCTTAGTGTGAGTTCTTGAGTCTTGTTTTCGTTTCTTGTCGACTACGCTTGTTTAGTCTTTGGCATGAGTTCACTTGATCTATGTCGTGTCCTACTTCACATACAATGATACCAAAACCAAACACTAATAAATGGTAACGGAGAGTTGGAGATTTAAGAATTGGTATTACTTGGGAATAGTTATCGTTGGAGGATTTAGTTCATCCTGAGATTGGAATTAAGAAAGCCCCTGGGTATAGAAACGCGCTGTTTCCGTACCGTTGTTTCCGTCCTTCTTGATGCTTTTGTGATTTTTGCTCGATGCCGAGTTGTGTTTGTCGTGTATTATTGCAATTTGCTATGCCAAAGGTGAGTTCATAGCCCTGTTTTTTATCTTTTTCTATTCTTTTGGGGAGTACATGCTATTTGTTATGCTTTTTTGTTATTTTTCTTTCATTGGTCTTTTCTTCGAGTTGGTGACATTATTGTTTTGTATATTTTGTGGCGTTGTGTGATTTGAGTTGCATTGTCGGAATGTTTGTGATATTGATATGGTATCGGTATGGTTTGTGTGATTGGTATGTTAATGATATTGGTAGTGTTATGTATGATATTGGTTATGAATTGTTGTGTTTATGATATGTTGAGGTTAGTGCGGCTATCGACTTTACTGCAGAAGTGCGATAGAAAAACCCCCCTTGACGGCTAGCGCAGTTAGCTATATTATCAACTATAGGAACTTTTATTTTATGTTCATGAGCGTTCAATGTTTGTCTTGTGTGTTACCTCGCCGCGCGTATTGGCTTTTGTGGCCCACTCTATGGACTACAGCGTAACTGACCCGGTTTTAGCATGACTTCCCTCAGGTTTATTACGACCATAGCTTATTTCTGGCAGGGCGCTTGACAAGGACGGCCCTCATCAAGACAGAATCTGATAACTTAATTGGGACAGCTTTACAATAAAATAACTGCGTTTGTCAATGCCACTTCATTCTAACTACAATGAAATAAAGAATCCATTTCTTATTACCTTATGTTGTGATACCAAATTAGCACCCCCAATGCATGTAATGCTTCCGCTGGACCGATTTTGGGGTGTTATCAGCTGACAACACCATAAAGCTCATGATTGGCTAGGCCACTACTATACATGTACATGTCACCACATGCTGGCTAGCTTACTCCTAACTAGTACATGCGTATCACGAGAATTTCACCTATATGATCGTAATACTAATGCACCCTGGAATTCCTCTGGGTATGATGGTTCTTGATGCGCTTGGATGCACACGCACTCACCGTTTACCTCTCGATGGGACCCCACCGAGAAGCTTGCAATCCCCACCAGGCAGTGCTACGACCGAGTGTAGTATAGTGAAAGGTGCAGTACGGGGGGGATTGATCGTTCTCTTCACAGTGGAATAGTGTCGCTGTAGGCTAAAAACTACTTCTAATGCCTAGGTTAAGGGTGAAAGGAAGATTCTTTTTGTATTATTTATGTTTTTATGAAAGCATAAAATCTCTTGGTTTTGGAGGATAGGCGGAATTAGTGCTAGTCAAACTTAACCCAAATTATCTACTTCTAAGCTCTTATATTTTTTGTTTTTTTTTGATTTAGAGAAAATCAGTGGGAGAATAGTGGTTTTACTTAGATTTCATTACTCCCTATACTATCTTTACCATGTGACTTAGTATCGTTGGTTTGCTTGGATGACGTATCGTCATAGAGTGATGTAGGAACTTATAGAGTTAGGAATTGAAACGCACTCCCTACGACGTTGTTTAGGAATACACCCTGTCATCGCAAAACTCAACGATACTAATACCATGGTAATAAGATAGTTAGGGAGATAGAATCTAAGTAAACACTACTTCTCCACCACTGATTTTCTCTAAACCAAAAAAATACAAATATAAGTAGCTTAGAAGTAGATAATTTGGGTTAAGTTGACTAGCAACTAATTCCGCCTATCCTCCCAAAACGCAGAGATTTTACTGCTTTCATAAAAACATAAAAATACGAAAAGAATCTTCCTCCACCTCTTAGACCTAAGATTTAGAGTAGTT